>PVHY01010333.1:0-52280 GCA_004024945.1 Uropsilus gracilis | reverse complement strand
GGGACTCGAACCGCGATCCCTAGCCCCGGCCGCTTCATAGGCTGAAGCTTACAAGCACGAGCCACCGTGCCCGGCTGCTTTTGTTTTCTTTGTATTCGGAGTTTAGTCCCCAAAGACATCACTGAAACCATGGAGTGTTTCATATATTTTTCTATTAATTTTATGGTTTCCAGTTTTAAATTCAAGTTTTAATTCATTTTGATGTGATGTGAAATATATTTACATATGATGTAAAAGTAGTTCAGTTCTGGTTGTCTAAGTGTGGCCATCCAGCTTTCTCAGCACCATTTGGTGAAGAGACTTTCCTTTCCCTAATGCTGCTTTTGGCTCCAGGGCCCTACTTTCAAGTCTTTCAGTCTCCCACTTCTGCAATATAGACCTAGATATGGAATGTCTGGATCACTAGATAATCCCATTTTTTTTAATTTCTTAGGAACTGCCACACTAATTTCTTTAGCTAATACACCTTTTTACATTTTCACCAATAGTACAAGGATTCAAATTTCTCCACAGTCTCACCAATGTTTGTTCTTTTCTTTAGTTTTTTCTTCTGATGGATGAAAAGTGATAGCCAATTGTTTATTCACAAAACAGTTCAAAGAAGGGATAATCTTCGCAAAAATAGTGTTGAAACCCTGGGCATCCTGAGGAGAATTCGAACCTCAACATAAACTTTACTGTATACAAAAATTATCTGTCAGCTGTAAATGTAAAAAGTAGAATTATAGCTTTTTTAAAGGGAACAAAAGAAAAGATTGCCTGCATTAAGCAAAAATATTTTTATCTATGATGTCTTGGTTAAATTAAAAATTCTTATAATATCAAACACATGAGCCATTAGAAATGAGAACATGAAGTTCATAAAATTAAAACCTTTTGCCCAATATCCTTAGCTAAGGTTGTTTAAGATGATGTCTGAAGCCAAATGCCAGGTTACCCATTCTTTAAAATGTCTCTCCCCTGTACACAGAAGTATGAATGCTACTTTCAAACTTCCTTTTGCTTTTTCTATTATCAAAAACTTTTTAAAAATTTTTACTCCTTAAACTTCTAAGAGAATAAAAATGTGTGCAAATCCCTTATTGCAAATATTCTAGAATTATAGTTTTGGATTCATGTACCCCACCAAAAAATATGGTGGACACCCTCAGAGCTCTCTAGAACACATTCTGAGACCACTGACTTAAAATATAACTTTGAGTCAGAGGACATGCTTTTCTTCATATGGTTAATTTTGGTAAAAATATTTTATTTTCCATAGAAATAAAGTTACTTAATACAGTTGTTGCTTGGAATATTATACATCAATCAAGGAGGACAAACATGTAATTTGCAGGAACATGGATGGAGTTAGAAGGACTCATATTAGCAGAAATAAGCCAGAAAGAAAAAGAATATGGGATGGTCTCACTTGTATGAAGGATATAGGAAAAACAAACAAATGAATAAGAAAAATTAGAAACAACCAACAGAACCGAATCATATAGTGAGAGAGGGGGAGGAAGAAGGAAACGGGGAAGGTGGAAGGCACAAAATATTAAGATGGTTAACAGGTGTTAAGGAAATGGGAGAACCCTGGGGTACACAATGATGTAATATATATTTTTTAATAAATTTTTAAAAATTAAAAATTTTGATAAAAAATATAGTTATTGCTTGAATTACAGTTAAATGTTGACTAAATTGTATAAATTTTGTCAAAATTTTGTATTTATTGTAGTTAAACAGTTGCTTTGATTTATGATTTCCAGAAACAAGGTGGAATATATCAAAGATGCTATTTTCATTATATGAGCATAAGAATATTAATTATTTAGGGTAAAAATTTAACATCATTCTTTTTTTAGCAAAGAATAAAATTTGTGGTCAGACGTGATACACCCTGTTTGAAAACATGTTTTCATACTCATTTTCAAGTGACAGTTGAAATATTATGTGGGCACAACTTTTCATTTCAAAGCCACTTACAGTCTATAACTCAGAAAAGTTCATTTCCTCAGAAAACTCAAGAAATCAATAAGCAGCTTATTTGTGGACATTTAGTAATCTGCATATGACTACGAATGTTCTGAAATGTGCCCAGGACTGATTACACCACAAGAAGGGGGTGTGGCCTTTCTCTGTGAGTTGGGAAAGGCAGCCGGTGAAGTGGGTACCAAAATCCCAAGGCTCTGATTCAAGTGGTTGTGCCTGCTCTGTGAGCCTAACCAGTACCTCAGGTGACAAAAGCTATTTCAGAGGACAGCTTGATACAATCTAAACCATATTTAGGATTGTTTCCCTAAATTACTGTGTTTCCCCAGGTACCAGGGTCATTACCCAAATTTGTAGGCTCACCATCTGGCTAGCATTTGTAAATGCTTAATCTGTTTTTCCCCCATCACTGTCAGAAGTCAAGGCAAACAGACCTTTCGTGAGGGGTAATGATAGAAGATACTAGGATACCTCCCTCCCCCACCTCCCCACACCCCCAACCAGGTCTTGAAAAATCTAGGCAGAGATACAATAGCCACAATCTTCTTTAAAGGGAAATTTTGAGTCTAGAACTAGAATATACAAAAAAATAAAAAACTTCAGAGATCAGTGATGGCTGGTAGGGGCAGTTGTGCAAGAAATGTGGCAAGTTGGTCAAAGGTTACATCCAATTATCAGATGAATGTGTTTTGTGGAACTAATATATAGTATTATGACTTTACTTAGTAATATATGACATGACCATGTTATATACTTGAAAGATGCTAAGAGAGTAGAGTTTAAATCTGAAATTTCATTTCAGAGAAATTGAGAGGCTAGAAGAGAGCTCTCACACATGCACACTCAGCATACATTATAGGGTCAAATTGGAAGAGAATACCTTGAGTTTTCCATGGGAAGCGATGTTGCTTGACTGACACAGTGGGAAGAGCTGCTCCTTGCCTGACATTCAATGAAAAAACATCCTAAGCCGAACAAATGAAAGGTCACCACCCTCCAAACACTAGTTTATTCCAATGGACTTTTCATTTATAACAGTCCCTCTCAATATTTTACAATGGTCTCTCTTTTGTTCTGAAGAAGTATGTGCATGTTTTCACCATAAGACTGCATGTCTGAGCTTCAGATAATGTTGTTCTACTGGTGAACTGGCTGCTGATATGTTTGAAATCAACATCACCACCAAAAAAAGGTAAAAGTTATGTGAGATGATAGAGGTGTTAACTAAGCCTATTGTGGTATTCACCTTGCAATGTACACATGTATCAATTCATCCCATAATACACCTAAAACTTATACAGCATTTGTTAGTTATATGTCAGTAAAGGTAGAAAAATCATTTTTTTAATTCTGGAAAGACTCCTTCAGGATAAGCATAAGACTCAATACCAGTGAGCAGATTAAGAAAAATTTAAGAGGCCCCTATCAGTGCAATGCAGGTGTATAGGTTAGAAGCTAAGAAGCCCCTTGATTAGCAGGTTCCTCTTACATCATCCTTATCTGAAGCTCAGATATTATCCCTGAAACTACACCAGTGTTTTCTTAATTGCTGAAGCAATATCCTACCTTCAGAACCAACATGCTTGGCCTGGAAAAAAAGTGGCAAGAGGTGAGCTGCAGAAAATGGAGCAAGAGTTGAGAGCAAGAATGCAGTATGAAAGAAAACAGAGATCATAAGCAATCTGCATAAAGAACCTGTGGGACACACACAGAGAGACCTGATAAAGTTTAGACAGCCAACATTCGCCTTGGGTTATATTTGAGTCGTGGAAATTAAACTAGAGAACTTGGGGACATCCAGTTTATACTGAATAACAAACAGCAAAAGTCTGCCTGTGAAATAGATTTCTGGAAAGGTTCATGACCAAAGCACATGCGTACGGACATGCGTGCATACCGACAGGTGTGTATCTGCCCATTAAGAGTGTTGCCCTCCATCCAGGCCCCCAATCTCCCATGACATCCAGAGAGAGGACTCACATGCAGGATGGGTTTGTGTCCCAAATCTGGCTCATAATCCTTACTTATTAGTGGCACTTGCTGGTGAAAGGTTAAGTCCCAAATGTTGCAGGGGATATGGTCTGAGAGTGCCACCACAGGAACTTCCTGGCACTCTGGAATTGGGTAGAAACCTTCATTTGTTCTGGCTGGAGGCAAATGTGGCGTGTAGTGGCTTTCCTAGCATCTGGAACATGAAATTCACTAGTGTCCAAGGACTGTTGCTGATTATTACAAAGTTTATCTAGGAAGACCCTAGAAAACAGGATGCTGGCTTTGTTCACCACAGTATTTTTAGTGCCATCCACAGTATCTGGCCATAATAGGAAGTAATAATAATTATATAGGCATGAGAAAGTGAAGAGGATTTAATCCCAGTTGAAAACTAAGAGACCTCATTAAAACCTCACATCTGTCAAGTGGGAAGCCCTGAAAAGAAAGCCACTGTGTCAGAAGTCAACCCCATGTCATGGGAGGCATCATTATATCAGCACTATTCCTTCACTATGATCCACACTGTACTGGTTTGAAATTAATCCCCTTATTTCCAGATATTACTTTGTCACTTAGTGGTCTATAAAAATTCCCTTCACACACACACACACACACACACACAAAACAGGAATCAGAAAAACAAGTTTTAAAGAGTTTTGAGTGTCCCTAGTGAGTTCCTGTGTGCACCACAAGGGGCAACACTTTCCCTTTTAATCCTGTATAAGTACCAGCTGTGGGACTTGATTTCTATGTCCCTCACTGGCCACCAACCTTGAGACTGTGTGTGACAGAAAGTGCACCTCAAGTACCAAGTGCCATGAGCCCACGGGATTTGCCTAATTTTGCACATGAATAGGATCATCAAGGAGGTTTTCCTTTAAACTATAGTGGAGGAACTAAGTCAATCTGACATCAAAGGTCAAACTCATGTCCACCTGCAAGTGCAGTCAGCTCCCAGCACCCAATGCAGTGCGTTCTGCTCTAAAACATCTACTCCCTTCTCAGTCAACAGGTCTGCATTTCAATAATTAAATGTTATATATAGACTATTAATAAGCCCTCAATATTCTCATGATTACACTTTTGGAAGCAATTGACACTATTAATTATGAAAATTGATAACATACCCTCATATCCAGTTACTTATTCCAGGAACCTTAGAAATGTATGTTCAGCCTTACTGATTATAACCACAGCTCCCACCCCCACTCCTATCCCCTCAAAAAACAAACTAGTCCCTACCCATAACAGAGATGAAAAAACTGTGATCTGTGTGGAATGGGAGACATGTGGACACTCTCAGGGATGGGTGGGGTCTAGGTCGGCAGTCCAAAGTGTGTTCTCAGATTTATAATGACTCATCAGGCTTAGATGCCTCAACACTTGCTTCCTTGCTGAGCCCACACTGCTCAGACCTCCAGGATGTCAGCCCACTTGTTCCCTGCTCACCAGCCTCATATCAGAGGACTCCAGCTTCCTCACATATTGCTTACTTGCTGAATCTGCCCACATCCTCTACCCCTGTCTGACTCCACCTCACAACTCACCCATCAGAATTTTTTCTAAAACAGTTTCCAATTCAGTTGCTCACACTTCTTACCACCTCTCCTCACCAGGACCCTGGCTGGAGCCTCTTAACTGTTCTCCTGTATCTACTCCAGCCCCAACAGCCTATTCTCCACACTAGAATTGGTGGGTACATTGTCAGACACAAATCATTCTTGAAACTTCTGATGGCCTTGTCACATTTGGAGAGAAGTTGGTGCTGCCTTGTGGAGGGTACCCCCTGGGTCACTCTTGTTCTTTGTTGCTGTCAGTAATAATGATTCAGCTGTACTGATCTTTGTTTGTCTTAGTTACCCCTGCTTCATTACCTGGCAGAGATTTATGCAGAAGTTTCATCTGTTTTAAATGCTCACCTCCCAGGTCTCTCCACAGCCTTTTCCTCATCGTCATTCAAGTCTGAACTAAATTGCCTGCTTTTCAGAGAGGCCACCTTAAAATTAGGTAAGCTCACCCTCACAAAGTCTCTGCCTTTCTCATGGTAATTATCAGTGTCCTACATGATCCTATTTCTTTATTTAAATGTGTATTCTCTGTCTTTTCAGCAAAATATAAGCTTCAATGGTCAGAACTTTGGCTTGTGTTAAAACAATGTTCAGTTTACAATAGGAAGTCAATATGTAAAGAAAGAAAAATAATAATATACCAAATTATTCGTGTGTTACTTTCCCTGATGAAGGCAGTGGAGATGGGAGGTGAGAATAAGACTGTAATATACAAAGGAAGTTGTCCTTGATAAGTAAGTATGCATGCATAGTATATTTTGCCTAGATATAAAACTTAACATATGTATTTGTGTTTTCATTTTAAAAAATTAATATTCAAGGTCTGAGGCACAAACCAAGTGCCCTACCCCCACAGAGACTAAGCCACAGGTGGGGGATGGAGGACCTGGGCTCAGGCAAAGGGTAGAAATCCCCCTCTGGTTTATTCCCATTTCAGTCATATTGGAGCTAGGCATCAGATATTCTGGCAGTCCAGGTGCAGACCTTTAGGTGCTGAGAGGAACAAATCAAAGGTGCATACAGAGCCATTACCTGGGGCAGACTCAAAGAGAGCTCAGTTGGAACCATGAAACAAGAGGGCATGGCACCCTATCACAGAGCTCCACCTAAAAGATCTCAAGGGGCTATGGAATCAAACCTCTGGTCCAGAGAGGTGCACAACATGAGTGAGGTTTCCTCCTTTTCCAACCAGAGGAAGAAAACATCAGGAATGTGACTGGGGACCCAAGGCAGGACTGGAAATCACCAAAGGAGAGAAGAGGAGCTGGAAGAGGAGCCTCTCCCCATTGGAAAACTTCATCAACAATAACTGGAAGTTGGGTCCCCAAAGCTAGCACCCTGAGACTCAAAAGGAACATTATGTGACAGTAATCAGAAATGATGAGACAATCAATATGAATGAGGAGGCATGGGACTAGGAAGCCAGAACCTAACGATGCAGACATCTCCAGTGAAAGAGGTATTTGTACTGGATAAACTTCCAGTTCATTCCTCCAATGCTGAAACTTATTGGGGTTTGGGAAGTTAGGAGGGAATACATTTTGGTTTTTTTAATTTCTTAAATTGTGATATCAATGAAAATCTATTACTCTAAAAAACTGACAATTTATATGGTCATTTAATATTTTATCTATAAATATAAATATCCCTGAGCCCTTTGCACTATGCAGATCCGTGACTGCCTAGGAAGACATTACATGCAATCAGAATAAGGGTGTATGAATCCTCCATATATATAAAAAGAATAGATGTGTATAGACCAACCATACCAGTTTGCCTGGGTCTGTTCTGGTTTAACACTGAAGGTCCTATGTCTTGGGAAACCCTTAGTCTTATAAAAACCAGGTCAGTTGGTCATCTAACTAGAGGTTGTGAAGTAGGAGGTGAGTTAACATCACCTTCTCTTTCTTATTACACCGGTATCATGAGATATCTTTCAAAAAACATGATTTGGTTTCTGTAAGAAAGCCAGACATTAAGTTAATAGGTTTCGTTCATATTTGATAACTAAATTTGATGATGTACAGTCAGAATGTTTATCTTATTTCCATTTTGCAATGACACTAAATATCACAATGACTTTTTATTATACTTATTACTTGTTGATCACTAAGTGGTAAAATACTTTATATTTCCATGAAGACCTTTGCACACACACAAAAATTATCTTTCATGTCACTTTGCAAAAACTTGTTCTAAAACTCCAACACTGAAAATTCTTGGGGTTGGGACTGTTAGGAGGCAATATTTTTTGGTTATTATATATCTTTTTTACAGTATCAATGAAAATCTATTATTCTAAAAAAACTGATAATTTCTAAGATCACTTAATACTTTATTACCTATAATCTTTCAGCAACTCTACTTGATTAAAGTATATTTACAAATCACCTGCATTAGTGATTTACTTTGTATTTTCCTTGAATTTGCCTTCTGTGTTTATGTATTTCAATAGGGCCACTGTTTCTCAAGTTGCAATTTAAGAAACCCTAGCTTTCCACACAGGGTACAATTGGCCATTGGTTTTGACTCATGTCACAGTAGGTGCATCTATGAAAACAAAACTAAACTTTCAATTGCACTACCAAAAGTAAATAAGTCATCACCTGATAAGCAGCATCTCATAGGCAAAATGCTGCATGGCCATACTGTCATTGTCTTTGAGGTAGTAGAAAGCAGTTCATCCTTATTTAACAATGAGGTCACGGTGTTCCATGAAGATGAAGTAACTTGGTCAAAGTAACACTGGTTTTAGTGACTGAACTCGTGGGAACTGGAAAATAATGGAAGCATTGTTGGAGCTGAATACTGGTATTACACTCACGTTTTAAGCCGCTAAGTCTATGAAGAAGGGGATAAATTTCATAAACTCAACAGCAAAAATGTTCTAAGAAATAAAAGCAAAACAAAAAGCCCAATCAAAAAATGGGGAGAAGAACTAAAAAGACACTTCTCCAAAGAGGAAATACAAATGGCCAACAGGCACATGAAAAATTGCTCAACATCGCTAGTAATAAGGGAAATGCAAATCAAAACCACAATGAGATAGCACCTTACACCAGCAAGAATGACCCACATCCAAAGAACAGGCAACACAAATTGCTGGCGAGGATGTGGAGAGAAAGGAACACTACCACACTGCTGGTGGCAATGTAAACTAGTTCAACCACTATGGAAAGGGGTGTGGAGGACCCTCAAGCTAATGAAAATGGAACTACCATTTGACCCAGCAATTGCTCTTCTGGGAATCTACCCAAAAGAGACCTCAATGTGGGTACAAAAGGACACCTGTACCTGTATGTTTACTGCAGCACAATTTATAATTGCAAGGTCATGGAAACAACCTAAATGCAACAAAACAGAGGACTGGATGAAAAAATGTGGTATATATACACGGCGGGATATTACTCATCAATTAAAAAATGACAAATTTGACAACTTCATAACAACATGGATGCATTTAGAAGAAATCATATTAGCAGAAACAAGCCATAAAGAAAAAGGTAGAAACCAAATGGTTTCACTAATGTATGGGATATAGTGAAAAAAAAAGAAAAGAAATAAATAAAAACCTTGAGGAAAGTCAAAACAAGCTAAGCACCAAAATGAAGTGCACAACTATGAACAGGAGGGAAAGGGGGGGAAGGGTGGGGAGGGTGGGGCAAACCCTTGAGATTACAAAGTTGTGAAATTTATATATAAATTTTTAAAAAATGTTCTAAGAAGAAATGAGAAACCATTTTGTTTAACATTTTATTTTTTCCCACAAGAGGAAAACTGGAACACTTTCATTTTCATTTTATTTTTGAAGAACTGTAGTGAAATCAGAGCATCCCCAGCTCTCCTTTCATCCTAGTAACAATGCTGTCCTATGAATATAAATAATGCAATATCACAGTTCTTTGTTCTCCTGGCCCATCATCAGATCCTCACGCTAGCATTCAGCATATAGAAGTATTCCTCTGTTCTTTGGCACATCAGTGGACTTGCACTTGCAAACCCACCATATTCTTGGGCCTCCCCTAGCAGTGATATCCTTCACTGTGATGCTGTCATGCTCTTTGAGCCTTAGATGCAAGGTCAAAGGTGGGAGGCTCATTCTCCCAGCTTCCCCACAATCCTCAGAACCACTGGGGTTCCTACACCCTAGAGGAAGAATGCATCCTTCTCACTCCAGTTCTCAGTGAATCATTTGGGTTCCAATCTCCCCTAAATTTACTGAAACTAAGACAGTAATATTAGGCTATTTTGCTAATTTCTAAACCAATTTGACAAAGCCAATTTATAAGATATTAACTTATAGTCAGGGACTTCAGGATTATTCTTAGTTTTAATTCTGCCTCCCATCATTGTCTGTGTGGCTTTAGGCATCATAACTAATGCACTCTTGCTTTGATACAAGACAGTAACCACAAATATGTCTTGATGCACTAATGACTGCATGAAAGGGCTTAGTTCTGGCCTGGCATTCAGCTAGTTCTCAATAAATGTGCTGCTAGTCATTCTGCCTGTTGAAACTGGCATAAAATTGTGAATAAGACATAAAGTTCTCCTTAAGATGCTTAGCATCTAGCGGGTATTTAGGTTTATTTCAATTCAATAATTTGCTAATAGATAATTAATACAAAATATTGTCCACAAAAAGATGAAGCTCTACAAAGAGAGGACTTGGTATACAATTAAGTGTAACTAAGTATAATAAAAAGTGTACAGTAAAGGCAGACAGAAAGAGAGTGACCAGGAAAGTTAAATTGTATAGTAATGCAATCTAGGCTACATTGGTTGACCTACACACACACATTTCCCAAACATATTCCACGGGAGCAAGTTCAACCAGATATAATGAGAGATGCAGATATCCTCACTGAGTGTTTTAAGTCAAAATTCAAGAGTGCTGAAATCAAATCAGTGGTACCAAGACCAGCTACCCAGAGCAAAGGTAGAGTCACAGTGAACAAGGAACCGCTACAATGATCAGCAAATCAATAGTAAAAAGATTAGGACCTTGACTGTGGCTTCAATTGGATTTTGGATGTCCAAAATTGTCTTCCTATGCAGAGGTGTTCAGTTTTTTGCTGCTTGTCCCTCAAAAGAATGTCAAAAATAATTTTTAAAAAATTTATTCAACTTCACTCACATATTTAAATTTTAATTGCTTTGTCATTACCTTACTTGTGCAAGCAATGATACTCCACAGGAAATTGCAGATAGATATTTAATACGTTTGTCAAACGCTTGAGGCCAACTTAGCTTTTATAGGTTATGGAAAGTAAACATTCAGTGAACTACTTGACAAAGTCAATAATAGTGCTAAGAAAAATTACTCTAAATTTGGAAATAAAGCAGAGATATCATAGTCATCAGTGTCATCCTAGAAGACAGCTGTTAATAAGTCCGCTAAGAAGGCCGGGCACGGTGGCTCGTGCCTGTAAGCTTCAGCCTATGAAGTGGCTGGGGCTAGGGATTGCGGTTCAAGTCCCGCCTGGGGCCCGTAGTGAGACCTAGTTCCAAAAAAACAGCTGGGCGTGGTGGCGCATGCCTGTAATCCCAGCTACCTGGGAATTGTATACCCGAGGCTGGGGATTGCTTGAGTCTGTGGTACCCCAAGCAATGAGAGCCTGAGGTTCTATGGGCAAAAATAGCAAGACCCAGTCTCCAAATTAAAAAAAAAAAAAAAGTAAGTCCGCTAAGGATTCCTGACTCTCTAAGAAAAGTTTATGTTTTATTATTTAGCAATGACTAGATCCAGATATCTAAAGGTAGAAACCATCTCATAAGAAAGTGATGATTGAGCTTTTTTTCTATGGTGAGAAAAAAAGATATGCCCAAATGTTTCACTTTTATTGCCCAAAATAAAAAGATAAGCCCAAATGTTTCACTTTTATAGGACATTAACTAAGGCTGTGTCTATTGGGCAATTGGCTTTTTGTTGTTGTTGTTCATATTCTTTGTAACAACCCTAGTTTTTCAATTCTCTCTTAAAATTGCTTTATGGGTGTAAGGACACCCATAATGAGTGTTAATGGCATAAATACAACATTGGCATGTGCTCACTGTTTCTTTGAATACAAACTAGTTTTTTAAAGCCTAGGGAATTATATGTTGACAGAGAAATAAATATGAAGTGCCCAAAAAGTGCAAGGAAAAGTGATGCAGGAGAGGAGATGTGAGGAAGGCCTGGTTTTGAGGAGAAAGAGAAGAAAGTCATTCCAGACAAAGAGAGCCCCAGATATGGGAGCCCAGTGACAGGAATGTAGGAACCAGATGACAAGGGTGAGAGGTAGACAAGTTAGGTCCTGAGTCATGTAAATGATGCTGATGAATTAAATAAGGCCTTGTTCTCATAAAAATAGGAACCTTGAAGAATTTTTATCAAGGAAATGACACAATAAAATGAATCTGTAATACAAAGGCCAGTGTTGCTTGAGGAGTGTATACCTTCGTGGCAGTGAGCCCAAAGATAAACTACCACTAAGCTACTCTGACATGAGAAGTGCATGAACTGAGGCAATGGCAGTGGGAATGAGGAAGCACAGAATGATTGGGGATTTAGAATAAATAGGGCATGGGGAAAGGTAGGAGGTGGGGAACAAAGGCATAAGTAACATATGATAACTGATTATGAAGGGGTGGCAAGAAGAGAAGCTGACCTACATCTGCAATAATTTCTACTTTGGGCATAGAGATTACATCAGTGGAAGTAATACCCATACTCAGCATTTAAAAAAGAGAGAGAGAAGAGAAGCCGGACAAGGGGAAACAAGATCTAAAATTCCTAATTTTTTACACTGTTCACATATATACATTGTAGAATAAATTCTGTCTAGCTGGCTTACTCAGTGTTCCATGCTTCCTTACAAATTGTTTACCCACTCAATCTAATTCTGAGTCACCTAGTATATGTAACAACCCAACATACTTCTTTCTCAGAAGGTAAATCACATTTGCCTTTTAGGTCCTAGGTAAAATGCAAGAAATTGAGATTCAAAAAGGATAGTTCTCTTTAAGAAAAAGAAAGCCAACAAAACTGAAAACCTTTCAAACAACAGTCAAATACATAAACAAATACAATGTCTATTTGGAGAGAATCTGGAAGCACTGACACTACAGTAGCAACAAGCATACCCAGGATCCAAATATTTGTTTCCAAATACAATGCTAGGATCAAAGGAACCAAAAATAGCTGATTCTGGAATTAGGCTCAGAAAATATAAGATGCATTTGAAGGATACTGTGTACCATATAATAACAAAGTTTTTTTTTAATTTTTTTGAAAAGTCATTGCTTGAAAAGAAATAGGAAAAAACATGAGTTCCCAATCAACCCATATATAAAACTATATAAACAATGAAATTATTTATTTTGGGCATGGGTGGTTTGATGGCAGGTGAGTGGAAAACATAAACATATGGAAGAACAAAAATGTAACCATTAAAATTAAAGTACACATTTTTAAAAATATTCTCTGCTTATCACTAGATTATATGTATATCATAATACACACATATATATTCATAGCAATTTGATTATTATGTGCTTTGGTGCCATATCTATGATTTTTTTATGCTAGGGATTATTGTGTTTTTTGGATCTGAGTTTATAGACTTCATTGAATTTGTGAAATTTTGGGTATCATATGCTCAAATACTTTTTGTTCTCCTCACTATTCTCTTTGGAGACTCAAATTATATATTATGTCATAAAGTTGTCACACACTGAGGCACTCTTGTTTCATTTTTCAGAGTATTTATTGATGTTTTCAAGTTAACTAATTTCTTCAAGTTCACCAAGTTGTCACTAATCCTATCCAACATCCTTTTCATCTTAGGTATTACATTATATATTCCTATTAGCTCCAAAAGAAATCACAGCAGGATTTCCTTGTGTAACTTGCATAGCTAATTATATCTTGGTTCTTAGAAAAGTATATGATAGAGACAACAGTTTCTTCAACACTGGTGATTTTGCATTCGAATAACTCTTATAGGAGTTGTCTGTCTAGAAGGTAGACTGACTGGATTGTAGGGTTTCTAATTGGTGACACTGTTACTGCGAAGGTTAAATCTTGAAGCAAGAAAGTAGGTTTTTTTTCCATTTGGAAGTGTAAGATTACTCTCTTCTCTGTTGGAATTTTTACAATAAAGGTAAATACATGCAAATGATGACTAGTATAATACCTGATAGCACCCTCTACAGGTCTTTCCAATGTTAATTTTAGTTCAGGTTACCTTTATTTTCATAGTACAGTTTCTTATATATGTAGCAGATGAGAAAGACTGTATATTTGTGATACATTCTGCTATTTATTACCAGAAAATTATTAACTTCTTGGGAAATCATGATACTTGTTTAGAATATTAAAACCAGGAAATTTGGTAACAAAGATAAAACATTTTATCATGGTTATTATTTAACAAAGTTATTTCCTACCAGGGAAGATTTTTCTCTTGTATGTATATTTACATCCTAAGGATCATATTTTCATTAGTAATATGTACTCAAATGGTAGAGATACCTAAATCACTCCTGGATGAAAAGACAGCAACGCACTTATCCTTCAGGAGTTCTGTTACTCTCCCAGAATGTACGATGTTAATTAAAAGATGTGCTGTGGTATCCCAGATCTTTGACCCTAATTAGTGTGGGACTGATTAGAAGGAGTGGATAAGGGTTCATTGCTATGGTATGACTGTCAACATAATGCAATCCACAATTACAACTCTACAGATCAAGCAACCAGCGTGCCATGGTCAAATATTATCTATTATTATACTGTGCATTTTAAGTGGAATTTTCACAAACTAATATGCACTTGGAGGATAGTTAGAAAATGACAGGTTCATCGGTACCCCGGGCAATATGAGCCTGCAGTTCCACAGGCAAAAATATCGAGACCTAGTCTCAAAAAAAAAAAAGTGGAATTATACATTTTTGTATAGGTACAGAAGGCAGAACCAGAATAAAAGCACAGTTGAAACAGGCAGGAAGGTGATTACTTTCTTTTTAATTAAACTACCCATAAATAGATGTCTGTTTTATATCTCGTCTTCTTTGGTAATATTTAAGTAGAGGCTAAAGGACAATCTCCCTGGTAAGTTGCTGGAAGAATTTCCTGTTTTCAAAGTTCGTAGTTTTTAAAATCTCATCAGTCTCCTAGTAGAAACTATAGTGCCTTCAATTAAGGCCAAGTAGCAATAAAATCCCTATAAAGGACAATTTAGATAGATTATTGTAGTTCATGAAAATAACTTCAATGTTCTTATTAATAGCAGATTTCGGATATCAATGTATTCTGGGATGCAAAGCCTTAAACCCCAAAGTAATAAAAATTTGAAGGTGGAGCATGTGGGAATGTGTAAATGGAAAGTTTAAATGAGGTCCTGTAAGGATGGTGTCCTCATGATGGATTAGTACCCTTATAAGAAGAGACACTGATAGTGGGTGACACGACTGAATAGAGCAACCCAGGTCCACTCTTTGTGATGCAGTTTAAAATAGGACCTCACAAAAATAAAATAAAAAAGACCTCACACCTGACCTCCACCATTTTGGTGCTCGTGGGTGGGAACTGGGCAGCCTCAGTCAGGAGTTCTAAGCTAGGAGCCAGGATTAGTAGGTTCTACCTTCAAAGCCTGGTCCAGAGTCTAGTCTGGCTGGAGGTGGGAGTTAAGGTCCTTTTGGATGGCTCTGGCCCTTGGAGAGGACCTGCTGCACACCCCTGCTGCCGCAGCCTAGGCCACTGGTAAGGGGTTAGGGTGAGTCCTATGCCACCTGGATCACAAGCTCTCAGGGTCTCAGATCCAAGGGTCTCAGGCTAAGGGAGCTGGCCTCTGCCTGCACATGGGCCAGGGGTGGAGACTGGAACCTCTACTGGATCTCAGGCTGTGGGGGTTAGAGGGAAGCCCCTCTGGTTTACTCCAACTTCAATCATACCTGCACTAGAAATGAAAAAACCAGTCTCTCCAGCTGCAAATATAATGGAGAAGCAAGGAAGTAATAATGGCCCTGGATACACTTACCACCAGAGTAGAACAAGTAGTGTGTTCAGAACCACTGAGACAAGTATGTGAGGCCAGTAATTGTGGTGAACTGTCACAGATTTCTACCCGCATCATCTCTGGTACACAGTTTTGTACAACATGAGTAAGCCTCCCTCCTATACCAATCAATAGGGGAAGAAAGTCACAGAGATGTGACTGTGGTCACATGTCAGAACTGCTAACACAAGAGTGGAGAGGAATTGGACCAACCACATGGGGCAGTCTGTCCCCAGCAGGGAACGCCTCCACAGCCAGTGTCTGGGAGTTGGACACCCAAACTATATGGCACACCACATATAGGACCCAGAAAGGGTCCTGAAGAACTGTACCACACATTTGCCCTACAACAGGTTCCTGACATGCTTGGCCTAACTACCTGCCTCAGTTACTCCTGGAGATCTGAGCATCCTGGTCTGTTGCTGTCCAAGAGTGCAAGTCCACACCCAGGAGAAAAAGAACATTGTTCCAGAAAAAAGAGAGAACCAGGGTGCCAAACATAAACCAATGACTTAGAGCAAAAGGAGGTGGAGTGACCAAAGGGGGGAAAGGGAGAAAAGGGAAGAAGAGTGAGGGAATGGGGTACAATATGGAAGGGAGGACAGTACTTAAGGGGAACAACAACCATACAAACATGACCAATATAGTATGAAAATTTCAAAATAAAAATTTAAATTAAAAAAAATAAAATAGGACCTTACCCAGGTGGACAGGATCTAACAGGAAAGACTGCAAGAAAGAAAATGGAAAGCCCAAAAAAGAGGGAGAAGTGAAAACGGTGGGCTAGAGGAGTGACAGTGTGGCTGGGTGTGTGGAGTACCAGCTGAAGAGACATAAAAGGGCAACCACCCAGGTGGAAAAGCATTATAGTCACACGCCGCAGAACTGCAGGCCTGAAAAAGAAAAAAGAAAAAAAAGGTGCAAGGTGCCAGAGCAAGAAATGGTGCAGTGAATGAAAGAAAAAGAAGCTTGTCTTGTTTGAAAGCTGAAGCTGGTACCTGGAGAAAGCCATGGATTTGGAAAGCTGATTTTGTATCAGTATTTGCTGGAAAAGTTTGAAGTACCTTGGAGAAGCTGAGCAGCTCGAAAAGCTGAAGAGGAAGCAAAAGGAAGACTTGGAAAACTTGGAATTTGTATCTGTTTAAAAGCTGGACCCTATGAAAGACCTGCTTTGGAGGGGTGAAAAGTTGCTATCTTGGATATGCGTTTTGGGATTTGGGGGACTAAACAGTGATTGGGGTACACTAACTGACCACTTGCAGCATTAATGACTTTTCATTTTTCTTGTTTATAAATCTTGCTTAAATTGCATTGTGACTCTTGCAACTATTCTGTCACGCAGGTGTAAAGAGCCAGCTGGCAAAAGTCAAATTTTAAAAGCACTGCTTTTTTTCCTTTGGCGCATAAGCCAGAGGCCTTTGCCCATTTTACACCTGCTATCAATACCAAAGAGCTTGTTCTTTTTCTCTCTCATATGAGGACACATACATGGCCACCTGCTAACCAGGAAGAGCTGTCATCAGAACTTTAGGCCTCCAAAATTGTAAGAAATTCCTGTTATTTTAGTCATTCAGTCTATGGTATTTTGTTATGACAGCCTGAGCAAAGACACACCAAGGTTATACTACCCAAGGCCTTGGGGGGACCTAAGTTAGCAGACACACTATGACATACAAAAACCTTTAGGAATTTTCATGACCTCTATGTGACAAGACAAGACGCATACAAAGAGTGGACTGATTAAGACTTACTCCACTCTAGGAAGGTCTACCTTGGCTCCTTTACGAAGGAAAAAGATAGTCTTCAGGATTTCAAAATATTCCTCTTCTTCAAAGAGACACTGAATGCGTAGACATTAAAAGGGAAAAATATTCTGCCTATATCTGTACTCCAAAGTTTGTTGAGCAGGTCTTACACTTTAACTTGGCTTTGTAACTAGCCAAGTTATTCTCCTTGTGAAACTTGGTTTGATCGCTGCAAAACAGGATGTGGTGTCTCACAAGGTCCTTTCAGGCAAGTAATAATACAAAACCAACATTTAGAGTCAGGTTAGTGCTAGCCGATTTTTGCACAGCACCACTTTACCCAAAGTAGGTTATTCTCCCCATTTTACATAAGACAGTTCATGACTTTGAGTAACAGTTCATAATCAGGTTTGATACCATCTAATAGCTCTGGATGAAAAAAAAAGCCTGTATGTTTCCGCCGACTGCCCTTCCCATGCAGCCCATTATCAAGTTTTCCTTCATCCTTTAGATTCTACAGGGGAACAACATAATCTCAGTTACAGTACATATGGTATACCCGGTTAAAATTCCAGGTCAGGGGAGAGGAGGGCTTTCCATGTCAGAGCATGCCCATCGATCTACAAGCTGGGGTAATGGGGAATCGCTTCGCAGTTAGATCAAAAAACATCGGATTTGCAGGGAGCATACAAGCCCTAGTTTCGGAGACCCGCGATTCCTGAAATTCGAATTTGTTTCCGGAAAAGGAAAATAAACCTGGGCTCTGTGCGATGACGTATTTCCGGTGCTGCGGCGCCCGGAAACCAGACAGCGCGGCGACCTGAAGGCGGAGTCGGGAATGGGCGGGGTTATGCCGGGCTCGGCGCGGGCGAACACTGGAGGCGGGAGCGGAGGATCTGGGCGGGACCCTGCGATCGGCGGCGCCGCACTGTCGCCGCGGAGAGCTGGAGAGTCAGTGGGTCGGAGCGGTGGACAACTCTGCAGCTGCGCCTCTCCTTGCCTCCTCCGCGCCTCAGCTCGGCTTCTCACAGCCCTCGGCGTCGCCGCTGGCGCCGCCGCCCGACCCTCAGGCCGTTTCGGGCCGCAGAGCCCATGAGGGCACGGGCCCCGCCGCCGCCTCCGCGGCGTCGCCATCATCCCGGGGAACCCCGAACTGGCGCGGGCATGGCCGCGGCATGAGCGCGGAGCCGCCGCCGGAGCTGGAGGAGAAGGCGGCGTCGGGCCCTGAGGCGGGAGACATGCCGGAGAAGCGCGCGGGCGCACAGGCCGCTGGCGGCATCTCGGTGAGCTAGGTGTCCGGTGGCCTCGGTCACCCCAGGCCCAAGTCAGGGTAGGCTGCAGGGACGCGAGACTGGCTCGGGTGCGGTGGCCTCCGGCTCCCGGGTGGGGACGAGCCGACCGTCGTGTCCGCTCCATGCAGAGACTTCGTTTCTCGGAAAGCATGTCCTTTCCTGGGTCAGCAATCGAATCCATCACGACTGCAGACTCACCTGGTGCTGCTTGCGATACACAAAACTTTAGAGGATATGGTTGTTGTTCCATCGGGCGCTAAACGTGGGACCGCGACTCTATAAACAACCTTATTCTCTCAGAGCTCGGGTACCTTTTCGCAGAGTAGTTTCCGGCTTAGACTCCTGTGGCGGGAGCCTTGGAAACAGGGAAGTTAGCTCCCAAGGAGGCATCTCCTTCCTGATTTGGGGGTGGTCAGAGGGGGCAGTTGGGGAGAAGGGCCCCACCAGGCAGAAGACCCTGTGCAGGGCGATTTTTTCCAGTTTTTGTGAGGATCGGATACCGTCCGACAGCGGTTGGGGGAAGCCCTCATTTAATTGGCCTGGTTTCCGCGGAACAGGCTTTCTCACTAGAGCTTTGGTTTCTTGTGGAGAAACACTTCAACACAGAGACTTTTTTTTCCCCTTGACTGTTTAGGACATGAAATACAGAAATACTTTTCAATGTATTGAAAGGAAAAGTTTCCAAATTAAAATAGACAAAAGGAACATTAAGTTTGTGTGATTGGCTTCAGATTCTTACCTTAAAGAACTAATTTTTCTTTTAAAGAACATTGAGTCATATTTTTGGTGATGTGAGTTCCCACAGTAGACCTGGAAGACTGAGAGAAGTAGTGGAAGAGTAAATAGATTAGCAAAAGCGCTACTCTTTTCCAGTCCTAGTTCTACAAGAATCCATGCACACCGAGGTTTTGGCTCATCCTTGCCCCTCAGCACCTACTCTGTAAAAAAAAAAAAAAGGTTCAATGTCCTCCCCAAATTGTCTGTCTTTGAGCAGTCACTGGTGGGGATGCGAGGGTCTGTAGAATTTGGTTTTCTTCTGATTAATTAAAAGCAGACTTGACTTCCTACCCCCAAAACAAAACCACCAGCTGTTTTCAATCTTTGGATAGACAGAGGGTAATTACAAACTACTGGTACTGACCACTTTTTTAAAAAAAGCCTGGCTTTTTTTTATACTGATTAGGTTCTTCATACTGATTAGGTTCTTAGCTTACTTGGAATTCCAGCTCCCACCTTTTACTACCTGTATAACTTTCTATACTTTGAGATGGTTAGCTTTCTATACTTTGAGATGATTAGCATCAAACTTTCTATATTTTGACATGATTAGCATGAGCAAGCTCAAACAACTTCTTGTAATGTTTGGGGACTGGAAAAGCAGTGAATGCCTTAAATCATACCTATTCATGTCATATGCCAGTATTCCCAAATTACTCATCTTTTCTGCTTGCAGTTTTCTGTCTGGCACTTCCAGGTGCTATATTCTACAGCCCCATGACTTCATTTTAATGTGTTGGAATTTTCTTACGGCTTGATTTCAGTGATATTCGTGGTTTAGATTGTTAGGTACTACTAATCATGGAGAAGAACTGCCGGCTACAGGGAATTTGCAACTTTTTGGTACCTCGTTTGGTGAAATGGTGAGCTGTGTTAACATGAAGAATAAGAGTGAATCAAATATTTAAGAGATCTTTTGCCTTCTAGAAAAAGAATGTGTGGGTTAACAAATTCTTGTTTTATTATCTTCTCTTTGCTCTATCCCTCCTAATTGTATGCACACACCTTGAGGTGTTGTGGGGTTTTGTTATTTGTTTGTTTTTTGTTTCTGGAATTGCTGCAGAATTTCCATATACTTGGCCTTTATAGCCAGATAAAGGAAAAGTCCTTTTGGAATTAGTAACTGTTGAACATGTCATGAGAATTAAGATTTGCTACAAAGAAAATCCACCTAGGTTTAACATAGCACCTCAGGATGTTCACGAACTTCAAGAGGCCTAGTGTGGTCTCAGGATCAGTGTCATTCTGGAGACATTTCATATCTTGAGTTCTTTTCCTCAAATTGTTTTTAAAGGGATCCTTAGAAAGGGTAACATTGATTTTTGAGAACAAGAATACTAACATTTTCTAGACAAAATGGAAGTAATACTGAAAAACACGTTCTGATTTTTAAAAGACTAAAATGTTTTATTTGAAGTCATATTGATTACTAATAACTATTGTTTACCTTTTTATATTTTCTTTCCTTTGTTTTTTTTATTATGATAAAATATACATAACAAAATTTGCCATTTTTAGTGTAAAGTTAATTGCTATTAAATTCTTAATGTTGTGCCACCATCATCCATCTCCAAAACTTTCATTCTGTAAAACTAAAACTTCTTATATATTTTTATCAAGTCTGTTGTGATCGTTAATTTTCTACCTTTCTTTATCTCCAGCCATTACTTTAAACTTTATTAAACTGGAAATCTAAACCTCCTTTTAATAGAAATTTTTAATAATTGTGTTACTAAACACAGCCTTACTTCAGAAATTAGAATGTATTGCACCAAATAAGCCAGCCATTTCTGAACTTCAGATGAATTTCCCTTTCTTTAAATATGTCCTCTAAGGAACACTCACTCCATAAGTAGCATCTATTAACCAGTCACCTTTCATTCCTCATTTGCCATCTACAGTTTTAATCAAAAGGGTTTCTGACCTCTCCGACTCAGGGAAGGGGGTGCAGGAAAAATTGGAAAAGGAGGAAAGTTCCCACTTTTCTAATGCTTTTGTGAGATGACTCCACAACTGCTGCATCTAGTGGATACTCCAGCAGACTCCTTCTAGACACTGTCATGGATTCTCTGGTATTGCTGTCCATCATTAGTATTTTTCTAACTTTGTAAAGGTTTGTTTTTTGGGTCTTAGTACTTGCGATGGGTGTTAATTAATTTTCTGGATTCTCTTTTTTTAATATCGGATTATATTCATTTGTAGCTGTCTTTTTCCTGGTTTAAAAGTTACTGCATGTAGTTAAATTGGTACTTAATTTTGAATGCCAGGGTTTTATCTACCCTCTACTCCCACATCAATCTGGGCCAGCCCCAAGTATTTATCAGTCTTGGGCCAGCCCCAAGTATTATTCAATCTTGGGCCAGCCCCAAAGTATTTGTAAGGATGAAACTATTTTGGACTACTATAAGGGAAAGGAGAGCACTTCTTCTAGCCAAGGTGGTCTACATGGTTATCAAAAAGGTTTTTCACCCTTCCATCTTCATTCTGTTATGCTTCTAAGGCCTGCCCTTCCCTCTCTGTGGAAAGCCTCTCTTCAGAGTTTGGTTAGGAAACCTGTTATTGTTCTTTATGTACTGAGGAGATCTTTCCAGTGAGGCAGAATAGCCCCAAGAAACTGCTCTTCTGGTTTTGCTAGAAATTGTCTCAGAAGTTAGAAACATTGTTATATTTATGTTATGTGGATGTGGTCTGCTTTTATTCTCCATAATTCACTAATTTTCCTAAAGTAGAAAACAATGTGCCTTAAAGGTGAAAAATGCAAGTGCTGGAAATACACTGACTTGCTGAAAATGACCAGGCTGAGCTCAGTTCCTCACATTATGGAATTGCCTATAGAATCAGTTCTCTTTTCAAAATCTACAGTTGAGGAAGAGACTCTCAGTGACCTGACTTTGTTTCACTTTTACATTTTGCAATTATAGAAGTAGCTCCACTGCCCAGACCTGTCCATTATAAAATTGACAAGCGTTATGAAGAAAATTGTGGAAACTGGTGGATAATCTGCTTTTTGATAAATTTGAAATTGGAAAATCTCAAAATGTACTGATACTACCAAATTTGCAATATTAGTTTTTATAACAGTTCTAATAACTGTTTGCAAGCAAAAAGACAAGCATTGTTTTTAACACTGTGATGTAGTAAAAGAAGGAAAACTCTGTATGAGATGTGTAATATGAGAATATGTTCTCTGAAGAAAAATAGTGGCTTTATGCTTTGTGTTATTATACAACCTCTGACAGACGTGAGTGTTGTGGGCCATGAAACAGTCATAAGATAATGCATGGTGAGATATGGCCATTATTTTAAGTATTAGGAACCTTGAATACTGATGAAAAATCTTCAATTCTTAAATTACCATTCTTTTTTGAAATATTTTGTAGGTGGTACACCCGCACAGAGGCCAGATAGTTAATGTACACTCTTTTAAAAACCCACATCCTTTGACCTGGCAATCCCACTTCAAACAAATTATCCTAAGACACTATTTGTGCAAAGTAGCAAAGTTATATTGAAGAATGTATTGGCATTAATCATGTAATTGTGATTGATTGATTGTATTTTAAAAGGGATCTGGTGAAACAGTTGTGGTGCATCCATACAATGGAGTATTTAAACTATTTAAAATGAAGACACTGTACCTATTGAGACAGTTAAGGGACATATGTATCATGTGAAAATAGACTGCATAGCAATACCACATTAAAAGTAACATTTTTATAGTTGCATTGGAAAATATCTGTTAGGATTTACACCAAATTCATAGTAATGTTCATCTCTGATATTGACTTTTAGAGATTTCAATTTCTTGTCTGCTTCTGTATTCTATTTCATCCTTTCTGTTGAATATATTTTTAAAAAATTTATCTGTGAAAAGGAATGCTTGAATACTAGAGGTTGGACACATGTGGCTAGCTCAGAGATTGGACAAGTTCTTTACTGCTCTCTGACTCATCTTCCTTCCCTTCCTGTCACCTTATTGATAGTCTAAGAATCTCCCTTTCCTGTGTGAGGTTGGTCCTGCTCCTTTACAGAGATGCATATGCAGAAGGGGCTGGTATTCAGTTTGTTTTCTCAGTTTATATATGAAATCATTAAAGCCCCAAAAATTGTTTTTAAAGTTAGCAGAGCCAGATTGGAACTCAGATTCTAACTCCTTGAAAAAATTTTCCTCAAAATTATTAACATTCTTAGTGGATCAGATATCTCTTTAAGTCCAATTCTTAGTGGAGCCCCGTTTTACTCCTGAAAGTATCTGGTTTGTGGGATGAATATCATGGTTATCCCACTCATAAAGGAAACAATCTAACATCACAGAAAATGCCATACAGACTTAAATTTGTAGCAGAATCCATTAACAGAGTTGGAATAGTTAGAAGGAGTAACAGTTTATTGAAGTTGCTTCCACATGGAGTTGAAGGTGTTGGTGACCATCTTAATTATTTACTAGGCATTCTTGAGGTAGCCAAGAGATCATATGGAAAGATTCGTGAGTTTTCTCATTCAGAGATGACAGTTGAAACTACATTAAGAAATCCGTTTCTTTCTGAACTCATTAGAGATTTCATAATCTTAAGGAATTGAGATGATGTATTTCCTAATATGGTGTGTATCCAGACCATGTGTTGATTCCATGGATGAATGTATACATATGACTGCTTTGACTTTTGTCAAGTATAGACATGTGTGCCTATACATTCATGTTTTGATGTATGTGTACTTTTAAATTTCTTGATTATGTTGACTTTTGAGAGTGTTCAATGACTTGCCCAGAAGGTGCTCAGAAGTATCTTCTGATAGAAGCCTGGGAGAGAGATTGTAGATGGAAAGTGACTGAAATTATTTTTATCAAACTTGTAGTGTCAACTAGTAGATAAGATTGAGAAGCAGATTAAGGGGTGAGATAGATACTTCAAAGCCACCACATTAGAAATGCTAAAACTTTGCTTTCCTGATATAATTTTAGTCCTCCACACATAGGGACTTCCTGTTTTCAGAATCCAATGTGCACCAATAGTTGCTTTGTATATTCACTTAATGTTACAGCTCCACTATTTTCAGACCACCTTAGACTGCCTATGAAGAAAACTACAGCTCTTCTTATTTTCCCCCCTTGGTTGGTTGATTTGTTTAGTGGTAACATTGGTTTACAGTATTTTTGATTTAGGTATATAGGTTTACATCTCTTAATATGCATGTTACCACACACATATATCAAGAAGATGCCTATCATCCTCCACCATTATTGTTTGAACCTCTTCCCCCCGTCACGTTCCCCCCACCCCACCCCCCCGTAGCCTCAGTTACACCCCTAAATATACCTACTGGAAGAATGCAAAAACACTAACTCAAAGGGACGTATGCATGCTTATGTTCATTGCAGTGCTATGAACAGTTTCCAAGTTAGGGAAACAAGGCCACTACCCAAGGACAAATGAGTGGGTGAAAAGATGGTATAAATACAAAGTGAAATATAATAGCTGTTCTTAAATGCAATTCACCTGACCTAATGAACACTAGTGTAAGAATGGTAGTTTTCTTATTTCTAAATGCAGTTTGATCACTTTACAATTTACTTACAAATAAGGCAGTTTGTCTAGAGTTTACCTGATAGGAGCCAGTAACATCTGAGACTACTAACTTTTAAAAAAGTTTCACCTTGTGAAAAGCTGCTAAGTCACCTTAACTGAAGTAGTTATGTTGTCCTTTAGTCGCTGGACTCTTGGTGGCCATGTCTGTAGTACTGAAGAGCAGACTGAGGAGGTAAGAAAGTGCAGTCCTGTACTAGACATCCCAGGAAAATTAAAGTCTTTCTCCTTTTTGCTTCCAAGCTGGCAAGTTACTGATATTTTTTGGGTATTGTGGTCTTTGAATTGGGGGTCAAGTGCTTGACAAATGGGAGTGTCTTTTAACTTGATCTTCATCTAGTAGACAGCAGATGACCTAAGTTCTTCTAAACTTTTCAGATCATGTTGAGAAAGCAGATGAGTGGGTTGGTGGACATTTTCCTTTCACTGAGATACACACTGGCCAGGTCAGACTCCTTTATGTAGGAAAAGGGCTGGATAGATTAGTTAAGGTCTGCACTTTGCTTTGCTGAAAATACTATCCTGTACCTCTTAGTGAGATTGCTGGAGTTGAGACTGTCTGCCATATGTGTGTGCTGATTCTCATGGTGAAGAAATTCATTCTGTCAGAAAGGCAGTGTAGGTGATTTAGTAGTTAGTAGGACACACTCTGGAGATAAAGCACCTGCTGTGTGAGTTAAACGAGCTACATAAATTCTCTATATCTCAGTTGTTATCTGTAATACAAGAATAATATTAGATTGTAGTGAGGCTGAGATACTAGTACTTACCTATAATGAGCTTTGATTAGGATTTGGCACAGAGTCTATTGCTGGTGTTTCTACTGCTGCTTATAGTTATTTTTTGCCTGAGTATAGCTCAGGATCCTTTGTAATAGACGGTCCCTTACCTGTGTCCTTGTCCTTTAGACTGTTAACCTCCATTTCTAATTTTACATTTCTTGGAATGGGAGCAGGAATAGTTTCTTTATTTGCTACCACCGTCCCCAGTATCAGATAGGTATTAGAGCTCAACAAGTGTGTGTTGGAGTTACATGTTTACATTCTTAGAGACTGTTGACAGAGATAGTAATATTTACAAAATTAGTTTTTTAGAGTTTTTCTGGAAAAGTTATTTCATCTGGATAAATAAGAAGTAAAACTTTTTCCTACTTACATTGGAATAATGAGTGTCACCTTTCATACAGAGTCTTTTCAAATCTGCATGCACACTCACTCACACACATACCCTGCAGTTAAACAGTTGGTTAATTTAGCAGTCATACAATGTCTTCAAGACCAAACTTCTGTTCCAGGCTTCACACACAGTCCACAATATCTGGAGATAGACTCCATCGGCTCTTTATATCTATCTCACATCTCTTTTTTGTTTTAACTCTTGCATTTTTTATTGCTGTATAGTCACATGTCACAAAATTGACAGTTTCAAAGTGTGCAATTCAGTTTTTAGAATATTCACATTGTTTTGCAATCATCATCACTACCAAAACATCTTCATATTCCCCTACCCCTGGACACTTGTAACCACTCATCTGCTTTCTATTCTGGGTATTTTGCATAAGTGGAATTATACTATGTGTGGTCATTAGTGTCTGATTTCTTTCATTCAGCATAATGTTTCCAAAGTTCATCCATGTTGTGCCGTGACTTGATATGTTATTCCTTCTTTTTCCAAATATTCCATTGTATGGATATACCACATTTTTTTATCGAGTCATCAGTTTGTAGACATAAGTGTGTTGCTTCCACAGACAATTATTAATATTGTTGTGAACATTTGTTCACAAATTTTGTTTGAATAGATGTGATTTTTTAATGGTCTTGGGTATTGTAATAAAATTTTGTGGTGACTGTAACATTTTGAGGAACTGAGAAACCATTTTCCATTGTGATACCATTTTACATTTCCATATCAGTGTATGAGGGTTCCTAGTTCTCTAAATCTTCAATAACACGAGTTACTATCATTTTATCTATATACATCCTAGTGAGTGGTAGCTCACTGTGGTTTTGACTTGCATTTCTTTGATAGCCTTTGATGTTGAATTTCTTCTCAGTGGTTTTTGGCCACATGTATATAATCTAGTAACATTGCATTATAATATGTAAAGTTTCAGGTGTTCATCCTTAATAATCTTTACACACATTTTAATTGGGCTATTCTTCTTTTAGCAAGTTAAAAGATTTAATGTATTCTCGATTCAAGTTCCTCATCAGGTAACTTCCTCATCAGATAATGTAAATACATTCTTCTAGTCTGTCTTGTCTTTTCATTCTCAGCAGTATTTTTTTTTCCCCGAAGCAGAATGGAGTCCAACATATCAACTTTTTCATGCAAGAACAGTGACTCTAGTGTTGTATCTAAAAATTCATCATAACGCTGTGACCTTTTAGGTTTTTGACTTACTTTTTACTTTCCTTTTTCATCATAAAATAAAATTTTAACATTTTTAAGTGTTCAGTTAGTGACATTAAATACATTAACATTGTTGTATAGCTGTTACTTTCCTTTTTCATCTTCAGAACTTGACATCTCAAACTGAATTCTGTACTCATTAGACAGTTATTTTTTATTTTCCTTTCCCACCACTCCCCTTGGCAATCACTGCTGTACTTTCTGTTTCTATTAATTTGACCTCATGTAAATGAATCACTCATCTGACTTTTTATGACTGACTTCACTTAGCCTAATGTAATGTCTTCAAGATTTATAGCATGTGTGTTTTATTTTTGTTTGTTTTTTAGATTGAATAATACTATCCTCCAATGCAGCAGGGTAGCATCACCCTTTGACTGTTGTCTGTAATGCTATATGAACCTGGGTGTGCAGGTATCTCTTTAAGACTCTGCTTTAAATTCTTTTGGATCTATACCCAGAGGTGGTATCTCTGGATTATTGGGTAATTTTATTTTTAATATTTGAGCAACTGCTATACTGTTTTCTATAGTGGCTGCACCATTTTACATTCCCACAAGTAGTGCACAAGAGCTCCAATTTCTCTACATCCTTGCCAACATGTGCTGTTTTTTGTGTTTTATCTTTTTAATTACAGGCATCCTAATGGTCATGAAGTAATAATCTCATCTTGGTTTTAATTTGTATGTATGTAATGATTAGTGTTGTTGGACATCTTCATTTCATTCTCCTTTGTCCATTTTTTTGATGAGTTGTAGGAATTTTTTTATATTCTCACTGTTGATCCTTTGTCATATATATGACTTGAAATTATTTTCTCCCATCTTTGGGTTACCTTTTCATTCTTGAAGCATACAACTTTTTCATTTTGCTCAAATTCTCAATGTATTTTTTTCTTCTGTGCTTTTGGGTGTCTGCCAAAAATCATTGTCAAATCCAATGTTGTAAAGTTTTCCCCCATGTCTTTTAAGAGTTTTATAATTTTTTGCTGTTCTATTTAAGACTTTCTTCCATTTTGAGTTATTTTTGTGCGTGGTATAAGGTGAAGTTCCAAGTTTATACTTTCACTTGTGGCTATCCAATTTTCTACATACTGTTGATTTAAGAGACTGTCGGTCCTCCACTGAATAATCTTATCACACTTGTTACAAGTTATCTGACCATTATGTGAATGTTTATTTCTGGACTCCATTATATTCTGGTGGGTTTGTATGTCTCTTTTTGCCAGGACCACATTGGTTTTATTAGCTTTGTAGTATGATTTGAAATCAGGTATTATGAGTAAGCAGTCTTGTTCTTTTTTATGATTGTTTGAACCTTCTTGAGCACAAATTTCTATAACACATAACTATATGTGCTCTTTAAAATAGTAAGATTGTATTTAAATATTCTCTAATAATTGCATAATGATTTATATATGAACTGAACAATGAGAGAGAACTACAAAAGAGACTTTATAAAGTCTTAAGAGTTTAAACTTAGTCATGAAGATAATGAGAGTAAGTGCTAAAAACGATGATTTTTAAGTTCTACATGTCTACTACAGTTCTACTAACCTCTGGGCTAGTAGCTTTGAGGTAGATACAGCTGAGGTTGCTTGTAAGGCACCTGGAGGGTTGATAAGGGGTGGGGTGATCTAAGATGACCTTACTCCTTTTTCAGGCCTTTGGTGATGATTGCTGATTGGTCTAGCGGCATCATTCTGGTACTAGAAGATTTTTTCACACAGTCTTAGCCAATGTAGCCACTTCCCTAGACAACTCCTGGTTAGAGCAAGTTTTTAAGCAAGCCCAGATCCAGGAAATGGAGAAACATTTTTGTTGAAATGGGCAATAATCTTGCTGTGAAAGGTTGTATGTATACGAATGAGCAAAATTTGTAGGTCATATTTTGCAGTATTTGTCAGGAGTGAAGGGTGAGATTTGTAGTTCAGATTGATCGCTCTGAGTCAAGACTCTGAGGATGCAGGGAAGAAAAGTCAAGGCAGAGTGAAGAGACCATGCAGTCCTCTATGGGAAGATGGCACTGTGACTTTGAAAAGCCATCACATACTTAGCATCCTCTGTTTCCGAATGTCTTGATGTTCCATACTGATTTAGGGACAAAATGGAGAAGGAGACATTGAACTGGTCCAGAGAGGCTGTCCTGGATATACCTCAAGTGGAAATAAGTTAATAAATTTTGACGGTCTTTTTAATTAGCTCAGGTAATTTTAAGAAAAACCTATAGCACTTTTTTTTCATCAGCCACTAGGAATTTAGGAAGACTGCAAGGAGAGTGAATTTATTTATCACTTTATATCCATTTGCCCATACAAAGTTCCTACCACACCAAGGCCTGTTTATCAGTGCTTACCTGTCTCCTCTGTTGTTTTCGGCTAGTGATGAATGAAAGTAATTTCTGTAGCGCTAGTGAGTGAGATGTAGAGAAAATGTTTGCTAATTCAGTTTCTGTTGATATATCTAAATATATTACGTGAGCAAAAAAATGGGTTATCTATTTTGCATATTCACTGTTTGTAACGATTACTTTGCCACAGGATAAAGCTTCATGATACCATATTTGGATATGATTTTTTGATAAAAACTCTAGAAAGAACAGACAACAGAAAAAAATTAATAGTAAATTATTATTTAGTAAATAGCAAGTGTACACAAGCTATATACTTTCTCAAATTTATTTTTCTGCCTCTTTTTTTTTTTTTGCTATAAGTTTTTAAGCAGATTCCAGACATCACCTCATTTCACAGATACATTACTGTGTTTCACTAGGAAATGGGGTCTTTGAAAAAACTCACTTCAATACCATTAATACAAGCATAATTTGTTAGTATCATCTAGTAGCCAGTTTCTTTTCAATTTCTGTGATTGGTTTGATCAAAACCTGAAATCTACATATTTTTGGTTAATATTTCTTAAATTTCAATCTAGTGTAGCATATCCTTCCTCATTTTTTTTTTCCTTTTACCATGCAATCTCTTTGTTGAAGAAACTGGGTCACTTGTTTCAAAATTTTTTCTCCAGTCTGCGTTTTGCTGTGTGAAAAGACCAAAGAAAAGACATTAATCTCAAAACGTCATTCTGTCTCACTAAGTATATTTTGAGTTCTTGTTATTAGTGGCGCAAGAGAAGGCCAATTTGTAATATCTCTCACTAAACCAAAACAAACTTTTTTGTTTCAGTGATGGGCATGGGTGGAAAGCTGCTTTGTAATTCAGTCAAGAGCTAGTAGAGGATGAAAAGGGACATGGTGACTCAGAGGAGTCAGGCATGGTGGCAGGGTTTCTGGAGCCAGTAGCTGGAACATCTGATAATGAAGGGCCTGGGCAGTCTTTTGCAGAAAGATAGGCCAAATACTTGCTACCACTTCCATGCACCTTTGGTAGTGAAAAATGGTGACTTTAAACATTGTATGTGTATTAAAGGCCTTTTTTTGTTTTAATTGTTAAATGCTTAATTTTTATCTTTTTTTTTCCCTTTTAAATTTTGTAAAGTACTTTCTGGTTTTTGTTTTGTTTTTGTGGGGGTTTTTTTGTTTGTTTTTGACGAGGTCTCGCTGTTTTTGCCCATGGAACCATAGGCTCACATTGCCCAGGGTACCACAGACTCAAGCAATCCCCAAACTCAGCTTTCCAGGTAGCTGGGATTACAGGCGTGCGCCACCACGCCCAGCTATTTTTTGGGGACTAGGTCTCGCTAGGAGCCCCCAGCAGGACTCGAATCGCTATCCCTGTCCCCTGCCATGGCTTCGTAGGCTGCCACCTACAGGCATACACCACTATGCCTAGCCCTACTGTCTGTTTTAACAGTGCTTAAAAACTGCAGTACTATTGATAAACATTGCAAATCTAGAAATTTGCAGTTTGCATTTATAATAACAATCATATTTGGCTCTTTTTGAAGGTTTTAAAAGAATAGTAAAATGAATGATCGTATTCCCTTCATCTAAATTCAACAAATGATATCTTGTGACACTCACTATTTTATAAAAAATTGGTCTATTTTTTTCCCAGCTCATTTAGCAGTAAGAAGTAAAATGCATCGAGAACATTCAAGAAATTTAACATTAACACTCTATGAGTCACACATAGTCCATAGTCATATCATATTTTTTCCTGTTGTCCCCTTTTCATTTGGAATCCAATCTAGGATCACCCGTTTGGTTGTCCTGACTCCTTTACTCTGTATGCATCTACCTACCTTTGTCTTTCATGACATTTGCACTTTTAGGAGAGGTCAGTTCCTTGTATAATCAACCATAATTTGGATTTGTATGAACAGTTCCTCATAATCAGATTCTATTTAAACCATGTAGATGCACTTTTATCTTTCAGAGGCATAAAAAGTACAAGCATAACAGTTACTGCCAAATGCTACCAAAGCACCTGATCTTGTAATAAGCATTGTCAGGGAATCAAAGAACATTAAGTGGAGGGGAACTCTAGATATCATAACCAGAAATCACAAATTTCAGAATACTAAATAGTCAGAGATGAAAAGTTGGATTTGATACCTATAGACTTGGTATATATTTTCAGATTTAACTTAGTCCTTACTGTTCTTTCACCAAACTCCATTATTTAGATCATCTATACTGCCCCCTGAAATATGCCTTGCCCACAAGGCCAGCCCTTCTCACTGTGCAGATAAAGGACTTCAGGTTTAATGAGGCCAAGTTACCAAGGAGTACATAGTCCATAAGTGACAGAACTGACAGGTAGAGAAACTGCCAGTCTCTTGAAGACCAAGCTGATTTTCTACCTAAGTGCCAAAGATTTTGCATTGCTAGAACAAATAATGCAAGAAGTCTATAATATTGACACTTTCCATGATTAAGGAAAATAGAGGGATCACAAATACTACAGAATGAGCTTTTTATCATAAATAATATCAATAGGTTCATAGTTGAGTGTGTGTGTGTGTGTGTGTGTGTGTGTGTGTGTGTGTGTGTGTGTGTGTGTGTGTTTAGGATTTAGGATAATGTTTGCAGTTTTTCATGGTATCTGTCTTTTTTAGGTACAAGGCTTTGGGAGACCAAGTGTATGCCATGCTACCATTGTCATCTTTCTTGAATTCTTTGCATGGGGTCTATTGACAACACCAATGTTAACTGTAAGTATTGTCAAACTATGTACTTTCTTTAAGCATGTAAGCCTGGGGCTGTATTTGTGGGGAACTCTTGTCAGTGATTTAGGACTGCTTATTCCATTGTGTTGTTTTCCACAATATAGACTATATGCTCTCTATATATAGTCTATTGTAGAAAACAACACAATGGAATAAGCAGTCCTAAATCATTGACAAGTTCCACACAAATATATATGCTACCTACAAAACAACTGAGCTGTTTCTTAAGTATTCATGGTTAGCAAGACATTCCCATTGAATCAGAATCTTGGAAGTGCTTTAAATGAACTGTATGTTTAGGAAGATTAAGATTTCCTAAGGGAAATTATCACAAAACTTTAGTTTGGGACTTGCTTTGTATGGATGTAATGGCCTCTGACTTAAGAACGTAATAGTAGAACGTTGGTGAGTACCTTGTACAGTGAAAGTGGTAATTATTAAGAATGTCCAAATTTCTATTTTTTGATAACCTACAGCATTTCTTTGTGGGGCTACCTGGGGCACAGTGGAGGGTACTCAATAAATACTTTCTTTGGGCCGGGCATGGTGGTGGCATGCCTGTAAGCGGCAGCCGAGGAAGCCCCTGCCAGGGCCAGAGATCGCAGTTCGAGTCCCGCCGGGGGCACGGAGCAAAACCTAGTTCCAAAAAAATACAGCTGAGCGTGGTGGTGCACATCTGTAATCCCAGCTACCTGGGAAACTGAGACTGAGTATTTCTTGAGTCTTTGGTACCCCAGGCAACGTGAGCCTGCGGTTCCACAGGCAAAAATAGTGAGACCTAGTCTCAAAAAATAAATAAATAAGCATTTTCTTTGAAAAAGTATATGTGTTGCAGGCATGCACATCTGTGTCCTTGAGTGGTTGCTTCTCCAAGACTCTAAGCATGTAGGTTAGACACACCAGTCCACTTATTTTAAGGGACTGTGTTATTTTATCTTTGATCCTTGTTCACTGATTTTCTTTCCCCTACCTTCACTGGGTTACAACGAGTTTCAAAACAGTATTTTTCTGATGCAACATGTTGCTATAATCTGTTGTAGAAGTTAAGACATGTTGCCAATGTATAAGTAATCCTCTCATTACTTGGTAAGAATTCACTTGAAATGAAGTACATTTTATTTCTGATGCCCTGTCAGAAATTTTAAAGCCAACTTTCAGACAGTTGAAATCCTTGAGTTTTATTAATAATGTACCCAATTGACAGATCCCTTTTTATTTTAATCAGTTATTTTAGTAGAGATTGAGGACTGATACACTTTGTCTATTTTTCTTTTACCTGTTCTTGAGAAATTTCTCTGAAAATTGTTTTATATTTCTCAGGGCAGACATTTTTCACTAGATTTATTTCTTGGTATTTGAACATTTTTAATGGTGTTTTAAATAATGGAATTTTAAAGGTTTACTTTTTTATTGCTGATACATTAAACAAGAATTTGTTTTTGAATAGTGGCCTTACATCTAGTGATTTTGCTAAATTCGCTTATTCTACTAGTTTATCTGTAGATTTTTATGCACATTCCTATCTTTTATAAATGACAATTTTAACTCTAGAGTCCTTTTCATTCTATTTCTTTTTCCACTACGATCCAGTACAGTGTTGAGTAGAAACAATCATAGGGGGCCTCTTTATCTTACTAGATGGCATTTGTGGAAATAAATCTAACATTTATCACAAAATATGTTTGCTGTAAAATTATTTTTATACAAATATTTATCAAAGAAAGGGAATTCTCTTCTGTTCCTACTTTGCTTAGATTGTTGTCATGCATGGTTACTAAATCTTATCAAATGAAGTTTCTGTGTACAATCAATGAATAATTAGATTTTCCCCTTTCTGCTAGTGTGGTTAGTCACGTTGATTTTGAGTACCAAACCACGCTTGTGTTCTTGGAATAAATCCTCTATTCAAATAGTGAAAACATATGCATTTACTGCATCACTGAATACGTCTTACTTTTATTGTGTTAGTGTCTGACTATGCTTATTACAAGATCAGATGCTTTGCTGTAGATTTTAAAAGGACAGATTTATTAGGAAAAGGAGAAAGAGAGGCACCTTCATAGTGACAAGTTGTTAGGAGAGTGGCTTTATATTCTTAAACCTTTTTCTTAAATTTTTTGTTGAATGGGTCAGTTTTATGGTTAGGATATGTGTTCTTTCTACTCTATTCAGTTGGTTATGTGGCAATTCAAACCCCATATTTTAAAATCTGAGTTCCTACTAAAAGCTAGAAAATCACAAGGAGTTTGAAATTTGCACATTACAACTAACTAATTTTGAAAAACACAGTGTGGAGCAAAAACATTATCGGTTAACCACAGGCTTGTAGCTCAAGTACAGTTCTCCAGCACAGCAGAAAGCCCTGTCCCTTAGAACTGAATGAAGACTGCTCTTGATTTATGAAAGTGTGGGTGCTCTGAAATTTATAATAAAGAGTCAGCAGCTTTAAGAGCAAAATTCCCAAAAACTTATTTTGTCACCTTTCAATAACCAGTTCAGTTAGGATGTTTTTTAACTATCCCTTCAGTTCAATTTTGTTTTCTGTTTTTTTTTTCCCCTGGGTTTTGGAAAATTTGCTTCTTTGAAGAGCCTTTCACCCTCATATCTTAAACTGTCTGTTCAGTTTTTAGGTTTCTTTGCCCCTGTTCCCTGTACATTTCATCCAAAAGTGCCTTACTATTCTTAGCTCTCCAGAAATGTTGAAAATTTAGTTTCCTATTTCTTCTGTCGTATCAGTGGACTTTTAGGTGGAAGTAGGAAAAAGTAGATTTCTGCCTACTTGTTATCTTTTCATGCTTTTCAGAAATTTTTTCATGTTCTATTAATTTTAAAAGCTTTTCATTACAAGGTTCATCTTGTTTACCTAATCTGCCAGTTACACAAGCAGAAGTCTTCCCTTTCATCTGTTTTTTAGTTTATCTTGATTTTTGTTTGCTTTTTGTAGGTTCTGCATGAAACATTTCCTCAGCACACTTTTCTCATGAATGGTCTCATTCAAGGTGTAAAGGTAAGAACAGTATTTGTGTGGTTCATAATGAACTAAAGCCAAGAACCCTTGGTAGTTTAACTCTGGAAATGTAAATGACCCTAGGGGAGTTGACTACTATTTGGTCTGGAGACCTAACTAAGGTTTCAGCTGGATTAGCAAAGTCAAAGTAAAATTGTGGTTAACTCCTTAAGGCATGAAATGGTTTACTAGTTACAGCAATGCTTCATTTTTACTGACATGTATATAGCACTTCATATGTGGACTTTTAGCTGTCCTTCCTATCAGCAGAATAAAATGGGAGAGTGGTACTGTTTTGGTTTTGTTTTTTTGTCATAGACTTAGACATTAAGGAAGAAGGAAGCATCAATAATTAGTTGGTTAGTCTCTTGACACGGCTGCTACTACTTCTAGCTACTACTTTCTGAATCCTCACTTACTTAGCTACCCTTAATTCATTGTTTGAATTTTAATGTGATAGTTGTTTTAAAAAGCTTATGGATAAGGACTTGAAATACAAAATTGTGTTCCTGCCCCACTTTGTAGTGGGGCATACAGGAATAGTGTCTAATTCGCCCTTCCCAGACTAATACAACTTTCCTTTGTACTTAACAGCTACTTAAAATTATACCTAAAAATTTGAGAATGCTTACAGTAACTAAAAGAAAAGGGAGCAATTTTTGTGGAGGGGGGGCAGTCACTTATTTTCATAACTCTGGGGGTATATTTTCACACTTCATAGGTGCACACACTTTTCTCACCCTTCACCAAAACTCCCATGACAGTGTCTTGTCCCCTATTCCCCCTGTTTAACCAGTTTATTTTTCACAGAATCTAACAATATTTGCAGTGTGTATTAAAAAGAGGTCAATTTAAATAAAGATTGAGAGGGGAAGGGAAGTTTTTGGTAATTGCTGAGATGAAGAATTAGGTTACCAAAAGCCTGAGTATGGTTATTCAAGTGCCAGTTTATGAGAAGTGGAGATGAAAATACAAAGGAATAAAGAGCAATTGATAAACTAACATAGATTTCTCTTTACAGTAGATTCTAAGGAAGTTCCCGTATTATATATTTTTTGTCTTGCAGAGTACTTAGTAAAATATGCTCTAGTCTGATTCTTCAAAATAAAAGCATTTCACTCATACTTAACTGTAAATTTAATTATTTTGGCGGCACTTTTTATTTTGAGGACTTTTTAAGGGTATTAACCCATCTATTTTTAGTCAAGCATTTGTCAGTTCTGTGTGCTAAGAAAAACATATAAAACTTTCATGATGGCTAGGTAAACTGAAATTCATGTATTAGTTACTTCAGTCAGCTGTCTTTGTCATTCTTTGTATGCTTAAAAAGTTTATTGGATAAATTGCATTTAATTGAAGAATAGTTTAAATGGGTATTTTGTCAAATCAGAGCCTATAAGCAATGCTAGAATAACTGGCCAATTAGTCAGGCCACCCTAAACACCTATTTGGACAAGGAAACTAATTACACACAAAGAACTGTGATTAACTCTGATTTCGCTGTACATATCTGGACACCTGCACAACTTGGTTATCCATTAGTTGGGCTGTGCTAACCTGACTGTCCTCAATCCATGTTTGCAAATCTACTTCTGACTAAGCTTATTTATAGTCCCCAAATCAATACATTGCTTTGTGGCCATTCACTGTGGTTAGGGGAGTATGGACTCATTGCTTTGATCAAGTGAGGTTTAATAAAGTGATGTTCTGTTGTCTTAAGTCTCATACTGTAAAAATGTCTTTTCTGTGTCCCATTTAGTGCCACATTTTTGCATTTTTTGTACCTTTTGTTGGTGATTGTAATGTTTAAAATAGCCTCAAGTGTAGTTCTGAAGTGCTGTCTAGCATTTCTAAGTGAGAAAGGGCTGTGATGTGCTCAGGGAGGAAATCATTGTCAAATAAACTTCATTCAAGTATGAGTCATAGGGCCCTTGTGACCAGACCCAGTGTTAGGGGCCGAAGGTACAGAAATGAAGCCATCCCTCTGACATTAGTTTCAGTTTTGAATCCTAGATAAAATAGATAAATAGCAAGTAATTGTAACAGTATTATAATTACAATAAAAGAGCTATGTACCAGGTAAAGGGCTTTTTTTTTTTTTCACCCACCCACCCCCCAATGATGTTTGAGTTAGCTGTTTGAGTAGTAATGCTGTTTGAGTAGCTAAGAAAATGGGTAGAAGAGGAGGTGTTTGTCTCCAAGTTGTGAAGAATAACATAGTTTACCTGGTCCCAATGTTGGAAGTGCATGCAGGCACAACCAGGGCCAGTGCAAAGACCCATTGACCCATTGGTACATTCAGAAGACTAAGAAGTTTTGCATACAGCTAAAGCATAGGATTTGTATTAGGTGCCACCTTTTGATTGACCCTATTTGTATGCTATGCAGAGGATTTTTTTAGACTTATTACAAAAATTCAATACACAAGTATAGAGAATAATAGCATGAATGTCATGTACTCATCAGCCAGTATCATTATTTTATCAACTTTTTCCTACTTCTGTCTCACTTGTCCTAGTTTTCTCCCACCCATTTTTATCAGTAACATTTGAAAACAAAACTCAGGCACAGGTAATTTCACCCGTAAGTACCTGCTTGAATAGTTTCAATTTTACACATTAGAGACCACTGCTGGGTCTTAAAGAAGAGATCAAAGAACTGAGGTTACAACTCATTGGTGTTGCTCTTGCTGATGTGTGGAGGATAGATTGGAGGACAGCAGGGTCTGGGTTAGGCAGTTAGGAGATGGGTTTTTTTAATCCAGGCAAGAAATGCTGAAGTGTGTGTCCTTGCAGAGACTAAATGGAAGTTTTTAAGAGACTGGTCTGAAGGATAGAGGAAAAATTTTGGATAGCTTCTTATTCAAGGCAGAAGTGTAAGCTTGTGGTCAGGTAATAGAGGAAGCAGTAGACATGACAAACATCCAAGGGGAGCTGTCCAGTTGGCTGTAAAGTACAGTGCTCAGAGAGACTGGAAAGGTATGGCCATGTGTGCACACAGTGCATGGGAAGTGAAGACTGTGCTACCAGCAGGGTCTGAGCAGACCCATGCCTGCCTCAGAGGGTCCTGAGGTCAAACAGGAATTGGCATGAAAGTGACCAGTCAGCAGAGTGACTGGGAAATGTATTAAATGTAACTTCCTTTGCTTAGTGTGGTGTTCTGTCTGTTGCTTCCCCTTAGCCTCAACTCTGTTCAGATTGCATTATCTTCCAACTCTCTTGTTCAGGTTACATTTTTCCCTTCCTGAGTTCACCTTTAACTTAGATAGATAGGGATCTACTTTTCTTGCAGGTATTTAGTATATATAGACTAATCACTTTTGTCCCTATTGGCTTTTAGATCTTGAGAGCAAAAAGTATATATTCATTTGGCCTTTTTATGTTGCACTAGTTGATTCTTAGAGCTTCTGCACATAATAGATATGCTGAATATATTTGTTAAAATAGATTAGGCTTTTTATGTTTCATGTGCTTGCGGTGTGCTAGTTTCAAAGACCAACTGACACATAAGAGTTCATACTCTCTTTCCCAACTTCTCCCAGGAAACAAACTTTCTTTCCTGTTTAATGGCATGTTTCATTTACCTTTTTGAATGTACCTAATCTCATCTAATGACATGTTTAGAAATTTTGTTAGAATTTTTGTAATGATGCTTTATATTTTATCTTTCAAATTATGGTGTGCAATAAAATGAATTGGAGCATTTAGAAGTGCATTAGAAGATAAAATTGCAAATACCTAGAGGATAACATTAGAAATATAACCTTTGCTTCTCCAGGGCCTGCTCTCTTTCCTGAGTGCACCGCTCATAGGCGCTCTGTCTGATGTGTGGGGTAGGAAACCCTTTCTCCTTGTTACAGTCTTATTCACCTGCTTCCCAATTCCACTGATGAGGATCAGCCCATGGTGAGTAGTTTCACCCTCTGCCATCATGTCTGTCTGCTTCAGGTCATGTGAGCACTACGTCTGTGCTCTTCACCATTTCAAAGTAGTGTGCTTGTGTTTTCCTTTAATCTCTTTGATAATGCTGAAAGCCAGCTTGGCCAGACAACGTCACACCCGTTTTTAAGTCTGAGAAGTAGGAATAAGAGGTGTCAGTAAGGGGAGCTATTGCTACCTGGAGGTCAGTTAACGGGAGCTGGGTCCTGGGAGGGAGCTGACATTTCTGTACTCATCGTAGCTGCTCAGTTGACTTTGCAGATGTGTCATTTTTGCCAGCTCTTTGCTTTAAGGTGCTGATGTGAACAGAGTTTATATTATAAAAGGCAAGGGTCATTTTTTTGCAAACTGTAGTAAGACTACAAGATTATTCAGAATCATAATACGGATTTCAATTTTATTTCACTTTTTTCCCTGATATATAGGGAGAAAATATTTCTCATCTAAACAAGGTTTATTTTTTGCTACCAAGTATAAGTTGGAATTTGCACCTACAGTGTAATTTACTTGCTTTTTTGCAGTTCAGAGAATGGTATTTTGGCCACAGTTCTGTTACTGTGATACTCTTTCTGTGTGAAAAACATACCTTAGAATGAAAGTTTTGTTTTGTCTTTTAATGCAATTAATTCATTTTCTTTTCTGCTTATGTGAAAACATTATTTGATTATTTAATAGAAATTTTATGTCAACATTTCTCACATTTTAAATGTATTGGGTATCTGAAGTGGATCATTTTATTTTCTTTAAGAATTTTTATAAAATACTTGGTATTGAGAACAAGACATACTTTTCCAGTGAATTAGGACTTCTCCAATTGCTTAATTTTTTTTTTTAGATCTAACACATTTTTTGTTAAGTTTTATTCCCATAAATGTTATTCTCTTTGTTCAGTTACAATGTAGGTTCTTCTGATTGCTTGACTATCTAGGTACAGCACCATCTGTAAATGGTTTTTGTCTCATCAAATTTTTGTTCACGAACGAATAATATTAAATAATAGTCATGGTTATGAATATATGTATAAAGGGAGTAGAGGCTTTTTTGCATCCATTGATTCTTTAATTTTTTTCCCTCAGTTTTATTAATATAATGAATTTGATTAATGTTGAAACATTCTTATATCTTAGGATAATAAGTACTTTCTGTTTTGTGAAGTTCTACTTGCTTCTCACCCTCAACCATGAACTCAATTTTTTTAAAAGCAGCTATATATAGGATAGAAATTTGGTTTTAATTGCATTTTTATACATAAGCTTTATACATATTATACATAAGCTTTCTACTTGTGTATAGCCTTTTAAAAATCATTTGTTGTATATCTTTTTCTTACCTAAAGCTACAAAATTCATAAAACTTATTTCTCTCCTTTTGGCTACCTTTAGAGCTATAACTTAATCCTCTTTCCTTTTTTGAAACTGCATGTACTGGCACCTTTTGAGCAATGGGAAAGTTAGTAATTTTCTATTCTCCATCTTAAGTTTAAGTTTTTATCTTTAAATACAAGATTTTATCTTTAAATATAAGATTTCATCTTTAAATGTGTATATATTTTTTATTCTCCTGATTTATAATCTTTATATGTATATATCTTTTTGTTTTTATTTTATGTGTATATATCTTGACTCTGGTTTTTAAAATACACAGATAACTACTTCTGGGTAATTGAAATAATCTTTTTATAGGTGGTATTTTGCTATGATTTCCGTGTCTGGAGTCTTCTCAGTTACATTCTCTGTGATATTTGCCTATGTAGCTGATGTCACTCAGGAACATAAGCGGAGTGCTGCCTATGGACGGGTAAGAAATTACATTCTTTTTAGAGAAATTATAATAATTAACATTCTATTAAAAATTCACTGGTAAGTCAGATTTAAAATAAGTAGTGAATATTGACTTATACACAAGAAAATCTAAAGTAGTTGAAACAAAAAGAGAGACTTAAGAAAAGTATAAAATAGCAAGATACTAATTGCTAATAATTTATTCTCTGGGTTGGAAGACTGACATAAATTTGCAGTGTCTTAAAAGTTGCTTTGATGTTAACTGGTCTCTTGAGGAACCATAAACAGTACTAAGTCTGGCCGGGCATGGTGGCGCATGCCTGTAGGTGGCAGCCTATGAAGCCACGGCCGGGGCCAGGGATCACAGCTCGAGTTCTGCCGGGGCATGTAGCAAGACCTAGTCCCAAAAAAATAGCTGGGTATGGTAGTACACGCCTGTAATCCCAGCTACCTGGGAAGCTGAGTCTGGGGATTGCTTGAGTCTGTGGTACCCCGGGCAACGTGAGACTGCGGTTCCACGGGAAAAATAGCGAGACCTTGTCTCAAAAAAAAAAAAAAAAAACAGTGCTAAGGTCAGAAGTTTGTGTGTACCTAAATTGAAATGAAGAAATGTTAGAACCTTAGCCGTGTTGGTTTGTTACTACTCTATTGTTGTCTATGTGTCTCAGGCACATAGTACTGTAGAAAAAGGACCCCCTTCATTTGTTTGGCAAATAGAGAACTTTTGAGACATTTCTTATTTTCCTAGACATGATAGTGGCATTGTTTACATAAGAGAAGAAAGACCTGTATCAAATGGCAGACTGAAGCACTTTAATTCTTACTATCACAGTGCTGAAATCTACTCTCAAATGATTTTAGGGAAAGAAAGATGGTATGTGAGCATGTGTGGACTTGTGTTTAGTGTGAAGCATTTTGGATGTTTTTTGGTTGTATCTTGCAGCTCACCATCCAGCCAATTTGCATGAATTGCTCCACACCAACAAGTATAGGACACACCACTGATGTCCAAGAATTCAGCTGAATTCTGACTCTGTCTGCCCTGAGACAATGTCAGGTTCCTAAAGCTAAGGGCTCTCTGTCTCCCAAGACTTCCCTCCACTTTAGATGCCAGTATCAAGCCCCAGTATTTTGGTACTTGGACTTCTGACCAACCAGCTACAGACTAGAGGTTCCCACACCACTCTTTTAGATTCAGTTAATTTACAAAAGCAGTACACAGATATATAGCCCTTTTATGCACTAGATCACAGATACATTACAAAGGTTATTAAAGGAATGACCAGATAGAAGAAATGGGTAGGGCAGGGTATAGGGAAGAGACATAGAGCTTTCTAAACCTTCTCCTGAGTGCCCTTCTCTCCCAAATCTTTATATTCACTAGCCTGGAAGCCTTCTGAAGCCACCCCATTGGGTTTTTTTTGGAGACTTCATTCATTACATAGGTGTGACTAATCAACCCTTTGGCATTTGAACTCAAATCTCCAGCCCCTTTCCTGGGGACTGGGGGTGGTGTGGGATTGGCAGCAGGGAGGAGAATGAGTTGACTGTAGAAGTTCCAACACTCTAAACTTTGAGACTTATCCCTAAACACCCAGTCACTCCATCATTATGTACTTCCACAAACTTCACCTCATAAACATAACAGGAGACACCTTTAACACTTAGCTGCTTTGGCAGCTGTGAGTCAGGAATTATGTTTGAAGATCAAGTATATGTAAAATATAGTTTGATGATCTGAGTGACAAAAATATTTATTTGTATAAATCACAATATCACAGACTTACAGGCCATGATGCTCTGTGTGTAAAATTGTTTTGTTGGGTTTTTTTTTTTTTTTTTTTTTGGCTATATATTTATCTAGAGAGAGAGAGAGCATCATTATATACTCCAAAGTTCTCCCACCACCATATTGTATGTGAAATTGTTTATAGTAAGAAGGTGGAAAAAGAAAAATTATCTGACTGGATTATTGAATAAGTTCAAGGATCTTGCAGAGGTGCTCCTTAGCCCCTAAGGATAGTGGAGCAGTGCTTCCCTAGCCTCCGAGGGGCTAGCCACAGTGCTCCCATTGCTGTTTGCAGAATATAGTTCAACTATGTGATTGGCTTGATCTTCTAAGATAATACAGAAAAACCAGAAGCAGAAGAAAGCAGAAGCTCTGTCTTCTTCCTCTGGTACGTAAGATGTTCTCAACAAATGTGAACCACGAGTTTCTGTTCCCCAATTTGGGATTCTCTACACTTCTTCCCACCCACCCAAAATTTGTTTTCTTTTGAATTTCATAGTATTTTTATTAGAACAGTAGTTTTAGGTATAGTGGTAATTAGTTACATAGTGATTGTGGTTTTTCTTAAAATCCACTAGAAGTTTAACCAACATATATATACACACACACACTTTCGGCAGTCATTCTGGTGTTATGTGTCCAAAGTTGTTTCTGAATTAAAATAGCAAACTACAAGCTGGTTGAAGAGCCCCAACATGGATTCATGTTGCATAAGTGATCAGTTAACATTGTGGTTTCTGGGACTAGGCAAAAGTTCAGGATGGCGGATCCACAGCTAGAAGCTCTTTCATTGAAAAGTGTTGACCTCTCTCTCAACAACTCTTTCCTGGTATTGTTGTTATAGTTTTTCGTCCTCCTAAGAATATGATGGTTTTTTTTCCCTCTCCTTGTCACCTATTAGTAAAATGGGTGACACCAAATAGCAGAATGGTGCACGTGTGGTGTCTTTTGGAAGATAAAATCAAGCACAGTTCCTGAGTAATTTTATAGACTTTTACCATCAGCTCTGTAGGAATTTTTTCATACCTTTCTCCACACTTTCCCATCCCCCAATTAAAGAAGATTGTATATATTTATAGTCTGTAGCTTTCAGGACAACTTAATAGTTTTGGAACAAACCCCTAAAGCTACTTCAGTTCTCTTTCATTTTTAAAAGCTGTGTGCAACATATTCCTTTTGCATAAAACCTTGGGGAGACAGATGCAGGTATACACCTGTGGGCATGCTGGATGGGGATTATGCTTCCCTCTGGATCTTTAATTTTGAGAATGTGTTTTCCACAGGTCTCAGCCACCTTTGCAGCCAGTCTGGTCAGCAGCCCAGCCATTGGAGCCTACCTCTCAGCCAGTTACGGAGACAGCCTCGTCGTGCTGGTGGCCACACTGGTGGCTCTTCTGGACATCTTCTTCATCTTATTGGTTGTTCCAGAATCTTTGCCAGAGAAAATGAGACCACTCTCCTGGGGGGGAGCTCAGGTCTGGAAACAAGCAGACCCTTTTGCGGTAAATGAAAGCATTTACTTTATAAATGACTTTCTAAGTCCTGATAATGAAAGGATATTTCTGCAGCCTCAAACATTCCAGCAGCTTTTGATTTATTTCTTCCTCCAGTAAAAGTAGAAAAAAAAATCAGTTGCAAATAAGTGGTCGTTTGAAGTGGTCAGTTTCATTCGCCTAGAGTCAGGAAAGATAAATGCATTTGGTTTGACTAATGTTATTAAATTGTTGATGTATATCCTCTTTGACCAGTGGTTTGAGCTTATATTTTGCAGTTTGAATGGATTTTATTGTGTTTTCTTTGGTAAAGAATGGCGTGGAGGGATGCCACTAACAACTAGAGGTCTTGAGGAAAAAGTATCTTCTCTTTCCTCTTCCCTTGAATTAGTTTGAAATTGTTCTTGAAGAAAATGATGTGTAGAAAAAAATAACCAGAGAATTGAGAATCCCCAAGTTTACATTTTAGGAAAAAGTATATAATAAGAAAACTAACTCATCAGAAATTCTCTCCTAAAAATCCCCTCGATAAGACCTGGCAACCCTTCCCTCTCTGTTTATGCTGTGATGTCAGACAGTGAGAAATTTAAACAAGTGGAGTCAGGAGTGTCAGGCCTCCTGCCCTCTTGTCACATCACAGTCAAATTACACACAGAAATGTCTCTGTGAAATGGACCAACAGTAGCCCACTTTTCAGAGTTGTTGTGGGGATTATAGTGAATTAAATTAACTAGGCTAGTGTCTCATGTAGCCAAGGTCTCAGTAGACATGATCTGTTTTTGCTGTTAATTATAAGAGGATTACAGTTATGATCTAGGATATACTGCAGTACTCAGCACTCCTATGATGGTATCATGCATCTTTGGTCTACTCAATCCTGTGCAGAAGGGAATATAAGAAAGATATTTAGACAAGATTACAACAGTCAAGAAAATTGACATTGTTAGAGAAGCTTGTCCCTATCCCTGACGTATTGTCTACCAGTTTTATAGGCAAATTGAATATTGACATTTTATTTTTATTATTTTATTGTTTTCTTACAACCTTGGCTATATTTGTATAGTTGTTGATCCCCTTATGTATGACCCACCATCCTCCCCTTCTTAAGTTCTAGAGCAGGGTATTTTCAGGTCTAGTCATAGGGTGTTTATAGAGTTTCTTAAAATTCTTTAACAAAGATGAGGAATTTTAGCCAGGCGTGGTGGTGCACACCTGTAGTCCAAGCACTGGGAGGCAAGAGGCCTGGGATCACTTGAGTTTGTGGGTTCAAGACTACCCCAGGCAACATAGAAGATCTGGTTTCCAAAAAGCAGCCAGGTGCGGTGGCAGGTGCCTGTAATCCCAGCTACCTGGGAGGCTGAGGCTGGGGATTGGGACTACAACGGGCAACATAGCAAGACCTAGTCTCAAAAATAAAAAGACTTTTTTTTGTTTAAGCTATAATACTTTAAGCCCATATCTCTGAAATTAGGACTTGTGACTCCCATAGAGAAAAGGTAGTATTTTCATGTTAAGGTTCACTGCCTTTTTACTTCCATTCAGCTTTTGTTATCCATCTAACTAGATCAAAACCATGAAACTAATATCCTAGAATATCAATGACATCAGTTTCTTATTTTCTTTTAATGTGTTTCTTTCTGCTTATTCTTAGTCACTGAAGAAAGTTGGAAAAGACTCTACTGTTTTGTTGATCTGCATCACTGTGTTTCTTTCATACCTTCCTGAAGCTGGACAGTATTCAAGTTTTTTTCTCTATCTCAGGCAGGTAGGTAGTGGGTGTCTAATAACTTTGGAATGTGAAGGAAATGGTCTGTCTGAGGATATTTTGGGGGGAACATAGAAAAAAAATGTGTAAGCTTGCTTCTGATTATAAATGAGGTACAGATATATGTTTTGTCAACACCAGTGACATAGCAAATCAGAATTATTTTCTGTTTTGCATTTGATTGTTTTTAAGAAAGGTTAATACATATGTTTTAGTTAAAATTGTAGTTAAGGAATTTGCATCCTATTTGTGTGAACAACTGCAAGTCAGTAACAAAAAGACAACCCAACTAAATAAAACCAGGGCAAAAAGATTTAGGAGGTATTTTTCCAAGGAAGTTCCCACCATAATGGCCATTCAGCACAGGGAAAATACATAGCATCATTAGGCATCAAGAAAACACTGGGTGGCCGGGCATGGTGGCGCATGCCTGTAGGTGGCAGCCTAGGAAGCCACAGCTGGGACCAGGGATCACGGTTCAATTCCCGCTGGGGGCATGTAGCAAGACCTAGTACCAAAAAAAATAGTTGGGTGTGATGGTGCGCGCCTGTAATCCCAACTACCTGGGAAGCTGAGTCTGGGGATTGCTTGAGTCTGTGGTACCCAGGGAAACATGAGCCTGCGTTTCCCCAGGCAAAAATAATAGCAAGACCTAGTCTCCAAAAAAGAAAAGAAAACACCAGGTAAGTCAGTACTGTGCTGTGGCTTCATACTTGCTAAGATGGCATCCTTAAGAGCAGCTTCTTTTGGCTGCCTATTATTTGATCAAAAATACACAGATATGGGAACCCTCATCTGTACCAGTGGGAATATAAAACAAGGTAGCCACTGGGGAAGAGAGCTGACCGTTCCTCAAAATGTTCAGTACAGGGTTCTCAGCAAATCTCTTCCCAGGTATATATAATATACCCAAGAGAAATGAAAGCACATGTCTACTCAGATTTAAAACTCAAATTCACAGTAGTCAAAAAGTAGAAACAGCCCAGATGTCTGTCATCTGATAAATGGATTCATAAATGTGGTGTTTCCTTATGATGGAATGTTAGTATTTGGCAGTAAAAAAACAGTAAAGCACTGATGGTGCTACAGAATGGAGGACCTGTAAAAGCACCGTGCTAAATGAAAGCAATTAGGATTACATATTGAATGATTCCATTTATCTGAAATGCCAAGGATGAATCAGTAGATGCAAGAAATAGATTATACTGGCTGGGCAAAGGGGTAGGTCTAGGAATTGGAACACTTATGCAGCACCATGTTAGAGGAGTGAGGAGAGCTTCTGACACTGGTCATGGGATGGTTGCCTGACTCTGAATATATTAAATCTATGGAAGTATATACTTAAATGCTGTTTAAATTCTGCCTGAATAAAACTTGTAAAAATAATTTTTAAATTTATTTTTTAAATAAATAATCCCACCACACACACCCCCCAAAAAAAGTAATAAAAGAATAAATAATCCTGAGACTGAAAAATAATCCCTAAATGAAGCCAGTTTCAGGTTCCAGTTTTTTTAATTGCCTTTTATTAGAGAATAGTGAACTATTATTAATAACTTATTGTTATTAATAAGTTGGGTTGGGAAGCAGAGATTCTAGCTCTAGATCCTTTTTAGGTAGTTGTGTGACTTGAAGCAAGAATTGAGCAGGATGCATAATTTGTTAAAGTCCTTTCCCACATTCTATAAATTTCAACTGAAGGAGAAAAATATTATTTTATTTGACATTTAAAATTTTTAAAGTTACAGGCATCTCAGAGTTGCTCTTAGGGTTAAGAGACTTAATTTTGGCTGCCTCTTAGAATCACCATGAGGAGCTGGGCCCGGTGGCTCGTGCCTGTAAGCTTCTGCTTATGAAGCGGCTGGGGCTAGGGATCGCGGTCGAGTCCCGCTCAGGGCAACACAGTGAGACCTAGTTCCAAAAAATAGCTGGGTGTGGTGGCGCATGCCTGTAATCCCAACTACCTGGGAAGCTGAGGCTTGGGATTGCTTGAATCTGTGGTACCACGGGCAACGTGAGCCTGTGGTTCCACGGGCAAAAATGGCGAGATATGGTCTCAAAAAAAAAAAAAAAAAAGAATCACCATGAGAACGTCTTAAAACATACCTGTGCCTGGGCCATACCCCCAGAGAGGAGATTGATTGGTCTCAAGCATGCTCAGCATCTCATTGCATTCTCTTTTCTGTTTTCTCCTTTCCCTGTCACCCATATGATTTTCATGTTGTACCAAAGTTGAGAGAAATGAGCAGATTCTGTATCGGCAGCAGCAAAAGTTACATTATTTTCTTCATGTTCTCCTTGATGATTGGTAACATTTTGAGTATTGGTTAGTTGGGAGGGAGGAGAGCAGTATATGAGATAATACATAGACTTATAATAGAAAAGATTATAGAAAAAAAAATCTTTAAAATGCTCCTTAAGTTGTGACTGCTTACAGTGATTTCTTGTATCAGATTTAAATATAAGTTACTGGTTAAATAGGTTTGACTTTCAGCACTCACTGCTTTAATTTGCCGTTGTCAAGATTTCATAAATTTCCCCCTCACCTCTTTTATGCTATGGGTTTCGTAGAACATAACATTTCTCTCATTGTTTTTATAATTATATTATAAAAAATATTTTATAATATCTCTATATTACAAAAGTGTCCTCTCTCCATCTCCGCAGATTATAGGTTTTGGATCTGGTAAAATTGCCGCCTTCATAGCTATGGTTGGAATTCTCTCAATTGTAGCTCAGGTGAGTGTCATTTTACCCATTATTTTTCACATTTTTATTCTGAAATAATCACAGGTTCACAGGAAGCTACAAAGAAAAAGAGATGTTTATGGAAATGCCCTACACACCTGCTCCCTCCCTTGACATGGTAGCATTGAAGATAGCAGTGGTTCTGTATCAAACCCAGGAAGCTGGCATGGATACAGTCCTGAGAACTACTCCATTTTTAATTGAATGTCGAAGTTGTGATTTAGGAGGAATTTACTACAACCTTCACTATTTTTTAGAATATATCTTACCTCTTCTGGATCAACTTTGCAAATAAAAATTTGCTTACACCATCAGTAATATTCTAATTAGAGATACTGAAAAATTAGTCAAGAGAATGTTTCAATATTATTTTAATGTTTGAAAAGTAAGGAGAGAAGAACTAAAAAACAGAAATATCAGTTACCTCTTTCAGTTCTTGATGTCCTCAGAACTAAAGAAATGTAAATCAGTACACTAAAAAATAGATAGCAAGTAAAAAGCTTAAAATGTTTCCCCATTTCCTATGAATATTAGAGCATAAAAGGAAGGCCATGTGCTATTCAGTTAGTTCCAGTTACTGTATCCTGTGGCACTTGCAGGTTGTATTAAAGCCAGGGGCAGGGGGAGGGAGCAGTGAAGTGTTGTTTTATGATCTCTCTCACACTCACAGAAATGAGAATGTAAAACTGTTTTACCCAGATAATAGAATGGATAAGGCTTATAGAAATGGGTCATGAACTTTTCATTTTCTTTGTTGAACTGTAGCAACAAATGTAAATTTTGTTAAGCTGTCAAGTTGTTCATTATTCTGGCTTGTTTTTTACATTAACTCTGATTAGTCAGTCCAAACTCCTCTTATGCCTTTCAGACTATCACAACTGTTCTTAGCAAAGTATGTGTTATGAGAGCCAAATTTATGTCTGTCCAACTTTGTAAGACTATTAACTTCCACCAGAATCTCTCATGGTTTATAAATGTTCACTGGTGGTTAACTGATTGGCATTTCTTCAAAGACACTGAAGTGTGTTCCTCTTCAAAGGTCTTGAGGCCTGGTGAACTACTAGGGTGACCTTTGGGAGGTGCTGACAAAGTATGAGTTGTACAGGTTTGGGGAGGAGGTAGAGACCCTAGCCCCCAGTCTGTTGAGGAACCCCTGAAGCTCCAACGCTGTAGGGCCCACTAGTACTGCAGGTCTTCATAGACTCAGACTAGGTGAAGCCATATTTAGGCCATAATTAGCTTGTGTCCTTGGGAGGTCCTCAATCATCGTTAGTGGGTTGCCTGCACACAATTTGATTCAAATCTCTGCATTCATGTGATTTCTCAGTGTCGTTGTCTTTGCTTTGCAGACGGTCTTTCTTAGCATCTTGATGAGATCATTAGGAAATAAGAATACTGTCCTCCTCGGCTTAGGTTTCCAGATGCTCCAGCTTGCCTGGTACGGTTTTGGATCTCAGGCCTGGTAAGCATTTCCTGTGGAGATATCTAAAAGATACATCTTTTAGATGAGTTCACGTTGATTAAGATGTGAAGGAAGCAAGAATTATTTTACTAGTTTGGTGTCATCAACATTTCAGAAATTCTTAAACTTATTGGGGAAGGGTAAAACTAGGTGGTTTAGGATTATTTGTAAAGCTTGCCTTCACTTCATTGGGCTTTCAGGGAGTTGTTACTTGAATGTTTGTGCCTCCTCCCTCAAAGCCCCCACTGAAGTTTTATGTCTGCTTTTAAAACTTATCTGTCAATCTGTCACTGTTTAACAGTATCACATGTAGTCAGAACAAACACATAGATGAAAAATGGGCTGATTATGGCAGAATTCATGCCCATAATTAGCTAAAAGACCTTGTGCAATGACATAACCTTTGAATTAGATGAACACTAAGATCTGTTCCGAAATCACATGTGCCCTGGGGCAGTTGTTAATGATGTTAGATTCTCGTGAACAGGAAGAATGGTCAAAGTATCTCCATTTTAAATACATAAATGGGTGGCATTATTTAGAGAAATTAGCAATATTTCAGTGATCTGCGTTTTACTGTTGTCCTTTTTAAGATTTGAATCTTCTGAACTTTAGTTGAGGAGCTGATTCAGACTCATGCCCCATTAAAAAGATTTTGTCAGCCTGAGGGTTTTCCTTTTCCTTTCCTTTTCCATAAGTAGTAACCATGAGGGGGTTCACTTTTCCCACACTCGCACACTAAAACCTCCTTTCACTGAGAAAAGAAGCAGGTTTGCCGGTCTGCAGGATGTCATCCTGAACCTTCGGTCTCTGTTTTCCCATTCGTGCATATAAAGGGGGGGTGAATTGAGCAGTTCAAGGACAGTGTGAAGGTGAGTCTTTAAGAAGTACAAAAAAAAAGTGAAACTTCTAGGAATAGATTCTTTTAAATTACATTGAACTTATATCTAAAAATGGTAATGGGGAAATCAGAAAGAGGAACAGATTTTGAAAGAGATGAAATAAAATAATGAAGCTTTCCCAACCTGTGGCGAGATCGTATTGATAGTGTGATATGTAAACTTTCAGGTTAAAAATAAAAATCTGATTTTTAAAGAATAAAAAATAAATACAAATAAGCATGACGAAACAATGCATTGGTACTTATACCATTGATTGTATTCTGAGCAGCAAACAGCTTGGGCTAGTCTGCCACTGACTGGCCTGTCCTACCATTGCAGGATGATGTGGGCAGCAGGGACCGTGGCCGCCTTGTCCAGCATCACGTTTCCAGCAATCAGCGCCCTAGTCTCTCGGAACGCAGAGTCAGATCAGCAAGGTGAGGTTACTCACCCCCTCTGTGCTCACTGCTGTCAGCTGAGGTGGACCTGCCAGAGGCACGAGCAGCTGAGCCTCTCCCTACAGTCAGCAGAGCAGGAGGAGACAGTCGTGTGGTTCCTTCTCAACAATCAAATCTATTTACTTTGCCAGATAGGAAAATTCTACTTTCCTTCCTGCTTTGATCTCCTGCTCATGTTTTTAAAATCTGTACTCAGCAGTTCAGAATACTAAGAATTAGGAATAGAACTGCCCATTTTCTTTTTTCAATTTTGACTCCTCTTTTGTGTGTAACCATCAGAATGAACTAGGCAAAAATCAGTTAAATAGATGTCTATTAAAAAATGAAAGATGAACACGATGGAATACTACGCATCCATCAAGGAGGACAAACACATGTCATTCGCAGCAACCTGGATGGAACTAGAAAGACTCATATTGGCAGAAATAAGCCAAAAAGAAAAAGAGA
>PVHY01010332.1:0-52369 GCA_004024945.1 Uropsilus gracilis | reverse complement strand
TGTTTGTTTTTCCTATATCCCATATATTAGTGAAACCATTTGGTTTCTGTCTTTTTCTTTCTCACTTGTTTCTACTAATATGATTTCTTCTAGGTCTATCCATGGTATCTCAAATTCATCAAATTTGTCATTTTTAATTGAAGAGTAATATTCCATTGTGTATATATACCACATCTTTTTCATCCATTCATCTGTTTTTGGGACATTTGGGCTATTTCCATGTCCTTGCAATTGTAAATAGTGCTGCAATAAACATCCGAGTACAAGTGTCCCTCTGTATAAGTATTGAGGTCTCCTTTGGGTAGATTCTCAGAAGAGCAATTGCTGGATCAAATGGTAATTCTATTTTCATTACTTTGAGGGTCCTCCACACTGCTTTCCATAGTGGCGGGACCAGTTTACATTCCTACCAGCAGTGTAAGAGTGTTCCTTTCACTCCACATCCACGCCAGCACTTGTTGCTTTTTTTTTTTTTTTTTTTTTGATGTGGGCCATTCTTACTGGTGTATCTTATTGTGGTTTTGATTTGCATTTCCTTGATTGCTAGAGACACTGAGCATTTCTTCATGTGCCTGTTGGCCATTTGATTCTCTCTTTGGAGAAGTGTCTTTTTAGTTCTCCCCATTTTTACTGGGTTTCTTGTTTTGTTTTTGCTAGGTGGTGTGAGTTCCTTGTGGCTCTTTGTCATCAAACCTTTATCGCTTTTGTGGAGGGCAAAGTTTTTCTCCCACTCAGTTGGGTTTCCTTTTGTCTTGTCTGTTGTCTCTTTTGCTGTACAGAGGTTTGACCCTTTTGCTTTTTATCACTACCTTGTCTAGATGAAAACTTCATATCCTCCTTGCAAGGACAAAGTCCCATTAGTTACTAAGTGCTGGTGGGTTGTTGACATCATACTCTTGCCTGGAATCTAAAATGTCAGTCACCATGCTCTTCATGTAAGGTTTTGGGTCAAAGTGAGAAAAGATGAGGTAATTAGCTTAAAAACTAAAGCAACCCCACTTCTCACCAAGAGGCCTAAGGGGATAATGTGACTTCCTTTCTCTTTCACCTATCTTTTATGTTCTCTTATTCTTTGTTAGCTCCTCAACTGTTTGGAGTTCTTAACTCTCATTTCTTCATGATTTGTGATCATGGTGGTCCCATCTTTATTGGGTTACCTCACTTTTTCACTGATCAGTGCACTCATAAAAGATGCTAATAATGACTCATGAATTTTTTTTGGGGGGGGGGAATCATTTCTAGTCCTCCCTGTCCTTTCTGTGTAGCAGGAACCTATTTTTTCCTTGGTAATCATATCAAATCAGATAAGATACTCCCTTTTTTATGCCTGTTGGATCAGTAGACTAAGAAAATGGTTAGAAGGCAGTCTCAGGTCCTGATGTAACAGAACCTCAGACCAGTTCTCAGATTCTTTCTTGTGTATGAGAAACCTCAGCCTTGCTGAGTCCACAGTGCAGGGGTCAGAGCGAATATTTTTTAAGAGCACATAGCGGTAAGAGTCCACTCTTCCATCTTCACTGATGTCTAGGCTTGAACATTTGGTTTTGATGAGACAACAGTATATATTGGTTGCTAACTTGAAGTATTTACCACATCTTACAGGTTAGCATCCCAACTTTGCAGACTGTGGTCTCATAGCACGCATTGCAACAGCCTTCAATTGCAACTTCTGGGTGATAGGGCATGTGACAGGTCACATGAATTTAATTGAAATAAACCCTCTGCTGCACTTTCTTTACCTTAGAATTTGTTTTCTGGTCATAGGCAATGTGGTCTATGGTGATGAGTAAAGTGTTCTTTAGGGAATGCTGATGCTGGCATAGTGGCATGAATAGAGAAAACAAAGACATATGTAGACTATGTATCTCTTCATGTAATGACAGATCACTGCTCCCAAAATAAGGGAAGGGATTCAGTGTGCTCACCCAGCCACCAGATGGCTGCTATTGAACTCTGGACTAATATCATGCCAGGAACTCATGTCTGACCTCAGCTGTTGGTTCAGGGTCATGCAGTAGTGGCACTGTCAGATCACCCTTGCCAAGGGGAGATCTGTATTGTTAAGTCTACATATCTTAGAGGGGAGTACGACAAGCTACTTTGCATATGATCCCAATGGTTATGTTCCAGTGTGTCCTCCAGTAGCCACTCATGTAGGACATTAATATCTTCACAATTTGGGTCCATTCAATGAAGTCTTACATATGTCCCCTCTAGTCCTCTTGTCACCGATCTTCAGTCTTATTCTTCCTAAGTCCCTGATCCCTTTGCAAACCCATTAGTATCTTTTCAAAAATCAGTGTAGATCTGTACTTTAGATAATTTATGCTTCCGTTTGAAGTGAATAATCAGATACACCACCCAGAGTTCTGCCCAACAGGAAGAATGTCTTTCTCTGCTTTCTCTAGGACCCATCTTTGAGTAGAAATATACTGACCATATACTTCTGGTTGATACGTGTATATCCTTAAAGCAGGCCTAGGATTTCCCCCTTTCTATTAATTAGTCATAGGGAATTCCTGATGAGCCAAAAATGTGAGTTGTGAGAGAGGAAGTGAAGCAATCTGAGCAGGTCCCAAGGGTTTGAGCTATTTTTTTCTCTGTTTCTTCAGATAAACAGAACCTATATACACACATATGCATACACACATATGCATATATGAAACCCTTGTTTCATTTGATTGAAGCAGCTTGACAAAATCTAACGGGAAAAGTTGGTAGGCTGTCGACTCAGGATAGAGTTGTGGTTCAAATACAAAGACAATATACTGGGAAACCTCTTCTTACTTGTTTTGTTTTAGTCAGGTCTTCTACTGGTTGGATGAGGCCCATCCACCTTACTGATTTAAATATCATCCAGAAATACCTTCAAGAAATTATGTTTGTCAAAATGTTTGATCTTTAGGGCTCAGTAAGGTTCTTTATGTATTAGGTTGACACAAAAAATTAACCATCACACTGTTCATGCAATTTCCTTGTGCTTAATTTGGTAGATAAGAAAATGCACAGTGGATGGGTGGTTCTGCTCACCCAGTCACTTTGTAGGCTATGAACAGGGATTTGGTGCCTAACAGAGCCTAGTTAGTAACTAGTGAGGACTGATGTTCCCATGGAGAATAGTTGTCAGCAAAAGAAACCTTATATTCAAACCCAAGAGATATCCATGTAATTCTCTTATTAAAATTCCCCAGAGACTACCAATAGCATTTCATATATAGTACATACAAACACTTCCTCTGCCTCTGAATTTGCTTATTCATGAGTCAGAGCAGCTTGCATCCCAACCATTGTATTTCTTGACCCAGCACCCCTCAAAACTGACAGCATGAATGGGTCAAATGTCATAAACAACGTGGTATATGATGTTTCAAGCTCATAGGTTTACTGCATGTTGTATCTCTTTATGGTAGGAAGTGCGAAGGTGTAGCAATCTGTCACTCATTCCTGACATCTTTCAGATCTCTGAGTCTCTGGAAACTATACACTATGGAATGATTCTAGATGTTCTTGGAGTTCCATCCCCTGAAATACCTACATCTTACTAAAGCACTGAAATATTTGCTACTTCTTGGTCACCAGGTCCAATTAGCACAATGTCACCAATAGGAATGCTCTTTATGATGGCAAGATGATCACATTTTTGGGATGCATATATTATAACAATAAGATAGTTGATTCAGTGCTGACATAAAACCTCATATCAAAGCATCATCCCTGAACCTGAAGGCAACCAGTTTTGTTGTCTTCAACAAAACTGAGTTTGGGATTTTCACACTGTCTAAGTTTTGATTTTCCACTAGACTCTTGCCCACCAAATTCAGAAAATTTCTGCTTCTGTATGTCAAGCACTTTAATAGTGGTACATCTATTGCAATTCTGGGGACTCAATGATTAGCCAGCTAGTGTTGCAGATCCCTACACACTCCAATGCTCCACTTAGTGCACCATTCCTTCATCTCATATGGAAATTGTGTTCATTGAGTCTTTAATACACTTGTCCTCTACTGGATCCCTTCTCATTGGAATTCTTTTTTTTTTTTTTTCCATTGAGAGACTAATTCCACTGCAGCCTTTCCCACTGCCATTTTCTGATTGCAGACAATATCCAATAACTCTTCAAGGAGGCCTGTGAACACTACAATGGAATTCTTGTGACCTTGTGAAGAAGGGAGAATATTCTGGTCCTCCTGGGAAGTGTGGTTAAGGTGTGGCATGCATGTTGAACAGAAGCATCCCCTCCAAAATTCCTAACTTCCCCAGGCATCAGGTTTTTTTTTTTTTTCCCCTCTCAGAATGATAGAAAAATCCTTGTTAACTACCAGTCTCTGTTGAATCCAGACTTATGTTTGCCAACACAGCAATGACTGCCACTCCCCGGTGCTCAAGCCAGCACATTAAATGTTGAATCTTGAGTCAAGATGTGTCATTAAATTCTCCTGAAAGAGTTTTGTATTTCACCCTTCTTCATGCAGTGCCCTTTGAAGTCCCTCTTAAATGTGCTCTGCAGATTCTTGCTGGCTTTTCTGCAACCTTTTTCTTGTATAGACACTTCCTATACCAGGCTTTGCCTTTCTCTACCTGGTAGTATTTAACTTCTATTTTGGCATGGAGACAACAAGGGTGTGGAGAGGGGACCTGAGATAACTTTGACAACCACATCTGTACCTTTTGAATCTCCCAACCTGTGAATCAGGGTTCCACCTTTTGCAACCAGTGAAAAGCTTAGGAGATTTGGTGAGCTTGAAATGTTATACTATGCATGTTTCTCACCTGTGCAATCAGTCCCTAGACATATCTGCTCAGCAGGAGAGCTGCAGGTCATTCAGCACTTACATAAATTTTTTATTGTTTTCCACCCAGGTTCTGAGATGGCATTCAGGACCTTGATTCTCTGTAGATGTAGTTATAGATGTAGGTGTAGATATAAAAATTTCCTCTGCATGTATCAAAAAAAATCTCTCTCATACTGTTGGTCTATTATCACCATTGTCAGCAAAGAAAAGTCATCACATCTTCCAACATCTTGGTTTCCATCAACATCATTCCAATACCAGGGCTACTGGGCAAAGGGTTTGAAAACTATAACAGGGTCAGGTGGCTGAACCTCGTTCTGGGTTTAGTCATCTGCCACCAAAAATGTGAATGCAAGGGCCTTTGGTGCAGCACAACAGAAGGAAAAGTATTCATTTTAGCCAACAGGGGAGAAGAGAGAATATACCAGTTACCAATCTATGTGGTGGAGTCACAGCTATAGGAAATGGCAGGGTCTGACTATACCAGAGCCTAAACCAAGAATAGTGATATTGAAACTGGGTGTATAATGGGCACCAAACTTGCAAGGAGAGAAGCCAATGTTTAAACCCTCTCTGTCTGGGTTCTTCCACCCACCACTCTGAAGTGGGCTGAAACCCATAATGGCATCTCCAATCCACACCACTTTCTGCACAGCTTGTATCATCTCATGCCAGACTCTGCCCACAGTGCTCCTTTCTTGCTTGCCTGCAAGGTGTGTCTCATTCAAGCCATTTTTGATGGGCGCTCCCTTTGGCTCCCTTTTTCAGTTGTGCCACCTGGTTGCAACATGACTCCTGCCTAATAAGTCACTTGAAAACCTTTCTCAAGGTTGTACAGATGGGTGGTCTGAAGCTTACTGAACTATTTCTTTTCTTTCTGAAGATGTTGATAGCATCAATGCATGACCAACACTCTTGGATTGTTTTAATTGGTAACACAGAAGAGGGAAAGTGCTCTGCTCTGAAAATACATTGGCAACCTTGTGACTGACTGCTCTGGGCTACTGTTATCCCCCTTCCCCCTACCATGAGAATGAAAAAACTATTCCCATTCTAGCATCTCCTCTTTCCTTTCCTTCCTAGATTATCTCTCTTTACTCACCACCCTGGGAGATGCTTTTTCCTTGAGCGCTGATTCTGCCCTTCTCCTGACACAGTTTCCTTTGTGGAAACAAGCTCATTTTTGGGGGCTTGGGTTTCTGAGCATGTGTGACACAACCCAATTAGGTCAGTCACAGAACTCCAGGGTAAACCTTTATCCAGATGTGGTGAGACACAGAAAACCTAGGGGATCACAGCACATTACCCCAGAAATCCTCAAGCTCTATCTAGACCAGTCAGAGCAAAACTGAGAGAGGACATTTCTTAATGTGAAAAAAGTCTGCTATGTAAGATATTTGGAGGGAAAATTGGAAAAAATTTAAATATGAATTGATACTAGATATTGAAAAGTGTTGTTTTTTAAGTATGATAACTGATTATGAATGGCAGAAAAACCCCTAGTTTTTCAGATGCAATTTAAAAAATATCACAATGTCTGTAATATACTCTAAAATGAGTCAGTTAAAAAAGAAAATTTGTGGTTACATAGGTGTAGTAACCATGACAAAATGATAACAGTTCTTTAATCTAGGTTGTGGGTATATATATGGTTTTTGATCTCATCTTTTTCTGTATGTTTGAAAAATTTCAAAACAAATGGTTAACAACTTGAGAGGGTATTTTTCGTTTTCCATTTCCTCAAAGTGAAAGCAAATGGAAGCATTTAATGGCTTCACTGCAATTCTAGCAATTCAGGTTGGGCCAGCATTTCCCACTGTGGAGTCACTAGATATAAAAATAATGAGGGAATTTGATAAAATGTAGATTTACCTGCTGAAATCAGATTTTCTTGTGGATGGGGTGGTGATATCTAGATTTTTAATAGGTTCCCTGGGTAAGACACTCAAGTTTAATAAGTTAGCTACTCAACTAAGGGTCAAGAAGGAAACATTTTGATTTTGTTCGCCACTAAATTGCTGTTGAGGAGTGCTTAACTTCTCTTGTTAGTTCATGTATGTGGAGTACTAAGGGACCCAAAACTGTTAAGAAGTGAATGCTCTCAAGGGGAGCCTGAACATATACATACCAAAGGCAAAGGAGCAGACTTAGTATGAAAACTTTTCAAAGAATTGATATTAAGACAGGGGTGGGGAGAGTGAGAGAGTGAGAACAGAAAGGATTTAAAATAATAGTTTCTCAATAAAACTCCAACAGTGACCCATCCTCTGATGGGCAAATGCCCAATCAAGTATGCTCTGCCCAAAGTAGGAACACTGAGGCCTGAATACTTTCCACACTGTAAGGTACTTCTGGCAGAGAACCACAAGTGAAGAATCGGGCAGGTTTAGAGAGCTGGGGCAGGAGAGATTCAAAATTCAAAATGTACTATGTAGTCCACCATGAGATTAAGGAAATGACTGTCATTGTCTCTGCCAAAATACTAAACAGGAACAGATTCTCTTTGTATCTCCTCCAAATATCTCTTCTCAGTATCTCTACCTGTTTCTTCTCCACATATCTCCACTTCCTCTTTTATTCTGCTTCTGATTTGTATATCTGCCTTAGTTCTTTCCAATATCTCTCTCCCATTCAGGTAGTCTGATTCATGGCATACTGGGACATGTGGTCCAAGGCAACCATGTGTAAATGGGGCAGGGAAAATGGAACCCATTCACTGCATTTCCATGTTCTTCCCCCTTTTACAGAGATGCATTCTGTAACCCCTTGTACCTTGATGTACCAAAAATGGTAGTATTACATAAAAGTTACTTCCTCTACTTACTGGTTAGTTTTATAACATATTGTCTATTTCTTAAAATGCTCTATATTCATATAGGTGTAAGGTGATATGCTAAGGAGTAAAAATAACTATCGGTAATATAATGTATAATTGTGTGTATTAGTAAGTAAGGCAAGTATCATGGTGAATTTGATGCTCATAATCATCTGAGACATACAGGTTATGATCCTTCTTTAAGGTTGAGGAAAAGAATTTGGCTATTGTGTCTGTTTTGGCTATTGTTTCTTATTGCTGATATACGACATTACTACAAACTTAGTGGCTTAAAACAAAACAAAATTAAATTTATTCTCTTATAATTCTGGAGGAGGCCAGAAGTTCTAAAATAAGGTGTTGAACAGGGTTATGTTTCCTCTGGAACTCTAGGGGAAAATTCCTTGCCTTTCCCTGTTTCTAGAAACTGCTGGTATGCTCCATCTTCAAACCAGCATTGTAGCATCTTCAAAGCTCTCTCTCTCTCTCTGTGTGTGTGTGTGTGTGTGTTATTTTTATTGTCACACATCCTCTGACTGTAACCCTTCTACTACCCTCTCATAAGAACCCACCTAGTTACACCGAACCATCCCAAATCATCAGAAATAGTTACCCCACTTCAAAATCCTTAAACACCTGCAAAGTCCCTTTGATCATATAAAGTAACATATTCATTGGTTCTGGGGACTAGGATGTGATATCTTTGAATATTCTTTGGATATGAATAATATCACTATTATTCCTAGCAAAATGTGTAATAATCCCCCCACCCCACATCCTTACCCCCAGGTTGTTTCCTGAAGGAGAACTTGAGATAGTGAAACATAGGTCATCCTTCCCCTAGGAAGTCACCTCTTCTTCCATTCATTTTCATTTTCTATGCTGTCTAATTTATCAAGAGAGGAGCTTCTCTGAGTCTCGCCCAAGTTGATGAATACTGCATGGAGATGATTGTGATTTCACATGCAAATTAAGGCTTCCAGGAAGGTTTCACATTATAGAGTCACACAGCTTGGAAAGTTGGGAAATAAAGGTTTCAGGTGCCGCCCCCCCCCTATATACAGCACCCCTCAATGCACACACAATCCTGCATTTCATTGATAATAGAAACTGAAACCATAAATGAGTATTATCATTAATTTGAGGCAAGAAAAATTAAGTGAGTTCATTAAAAACCAAGAGTGAGGACCTGAGCCTAGGAATAGCCAGCCCCCAGAGCACACTGGGAAAACTGACTGAATTCTGAGCTCCTCTGTGAGACTATATAGAGTTAGTGTACCTGCAGGTTTACACGAACATTTCAAGGATTTGTACAGAGACAAAGAAAATCCATGTAGGGGTCTGGTTAGTGTTATTTATACAATGTTATCAATTCATTGGAGAAAACAAAGAGGATTGTTAAAATCTACCTTACCCATTTAGAGTCTTATCTTCTGGGAATTAGGAGTTTTGGCAACATCATAAATCTTGACATTCTTTGGAGTTACTGATTTATCTGGAGGCAACAATTTCTAATGCTACTTTTTCACAGACAACATTTTTTCTGGGCACAGTCTCTTCACAAGACTAGACCAGCTGCATCCCAACTGTTGGCTTGGACCCGTACTTGGGATGAGGGAGAGGAGTGCTTACTTAATCCTTAGCGCTGGATAACAGTGGAAAAAAGGTAACATTGCAATATTCCCATAATTCAGGCAGGTTTTAACATATCACATTTGCCTCAATTTTTTCCTACATATTTTTACATGATTTAGCTAAAGATAAAATTTTTACATGATTTAGCTAAAGATAAAATGTTATTTTATTTTTCTGAATTAATTTTTTTATTTCTTAAAATCCTTCTTTAAGGATTTTAGTGCAGTCAACATAGTTTTCAAGCCACCAAAGTGCCCACAGTTCTCCACCACAATCCTTCACACTCTACTTTCTGCCTCTTCTCTGTACTCTCCTTCTCACTTGCCCTCTTATTTCCTGAATGTGTGACATCTATGGTCTGCTTTCAAGCAGTTTTTTTTTTTAATAGCTTGTCCTTGTCTTATCCTTAGATTTCTCTAGATTTCACAGATCAGTGACACCATCCAGTATTTCGTGTTCCCTTTCAGGCTCACTTCACTTATAGTAAGCCCTGCCAGCTCCATGCACATCGCCACAAATGGCATGAATTTATTCATTTATTTATTTATTTTTTTGATCATTGAGCAGTATGTCATTGTGTATATATATCACATCTTCTTGAGTCACTCATTTGTTCTGGGGCATTTTGGTTGTTTCCATATCTCAACTATCGTAGCTAAAGCTGCTATAAACGAGAAGAGCAGATTTCCTTTTGAATAATTAGTGTTTTGTGCTCTTTTACCTAGGAGCAGAATTACTGGGTCATATGGTAAATCCAATTTTAGTCTTTTGAGGAACCGCTACACTCCTTTCTTTAGTGGCTGTATCAGTTTACATTCCCTCCAACAACAATAAGCTTTTTCCAAACCCTTGCTGGCACTTGTTATTTTATTATTATTATTATTTTTAATATGGGTCATTCACACAGGTGTGAGGAGGTAAGGTGGTATCTCATTGGGGTTCTGATTTGCATTTTCCTGATAATAAGTGATGATGAGCATTTTTTCATGTGTTTATTGACCAGCTACATATCATCTTTGAGCTCTTCTCCTAGCTTTTTTGATTGGGTTGTTTTTTTGTTGTTGTTGTTATTGAGTTGTAGGAGTGCTTTATTGATTTTCAGTATCAGTACCTTGTCAACTGTATGGTATGTAAATATTTCCTTCTATTCAGTGGGTTTTTTCTTTGTTTTGGTCACTGATTTCTTTAGTGTATAGAAGTATTTTAGTTTTATGTAGTCCCAGTTGTTTATTTTCTCCTTTGTTTTCCTTGCTGTTGGAGATGTGCCTGCAAAAATGTTTCTGACATTTATGTCATAGAGTGTTTTACCTGTATTCTCGTCTATATATTTTTATGACTTAAGATCTCACAGCCAAGTCTTTACCCAAGTCTTTTGCTTTTGAGTTGATTTTCATGTATGGAGTGAATTGATGGTTTAGTTTCATTTGTTTGCATGTGGTTTTTGTGAGCAGGAACCAGGCTTCAGTCTTGGGTGCACATCAAACATTCTGAATGGCTACACCAAAGCCTCTTTCAAAGCAAATGGCAGAGATTCCCACTCCCTCTTTCCAGTTATTCTTGAAATGAAAGTGGAACCCAAACATCTAAAGTTCTCAAAAATGCTTTCAAAACTCTTTTTCACCCTTATGACTTGATATGGGTGAAGGAATTCACATTTGGTTAGTCAGCTATTTATGTTAAAATTCTGAAAATGGTATAGGAACTCCTTTATGATATATATATTTGTTATAACTTGATGTCTTGGCCAGGCATGGTGGTGCGTGCCTGTAAGTGGCAGCCTAGGAAGTCACAGCAGGGATCAAGGATCATGGTTTTGTGTCCTGCTCAGGGTAACATAGCGAGACTTAGTTCCAAAAAAATAGCTGGGTGTGGTGGTGCGCACCTGTAATCCCAGCTACCTGGGAAGCTGAGGCTGGGGAGGGCAAAAATAGCTAGACATAGTCTCAAAAAAAAAAACAAAAAACAAAAAACAAGAAAACTTGCTGCCTTGGTTGAAACCCCCAATTAACATTCTGTTATGACAATTATTATATCAAGGTGCTATGCTAAGTATTTTTGATACATTAGTGTAAATATCTGACTCTGAAACTGAGGCCTAGAAGGATGTGGGCTCATGCTCCTAAACCCCCTAAATGAAAAAGCCAGCAACAGCATTTGAAGCCAAGTACTTCCTGCTGTTTGTGGCTCCTTCTTGTATCAAGTCATACCTACTTCCCTAAGAAGGGTTGGAAGACCATTTCCCCACCCCTCTCTCTGATGAGTGAAGTCATGCACTTATGACAATTCTACTTGCTTATTTGTGGAATCACTTGTTTAATGCTCATATTTTCTCCAGAATCATTTGAGTTGAAACACTGGGTCTAACTGAAAAAGAGCTGGTTCCTCAGTCTGTCCTAACACTTGGTGTTAGTGGGGGCTGCATGAGTGTCAGCTGCATCTCAGACATGTTCAGAATGAAATGGACAAGGATGGGTATGTGGGATATTAAGAAATTGAGGTAAAAAGAGAAAAATAAGAGGGGAAGGGCATTGTATGAGAGGAAAAAAAAAGATATGTCAACAGAAGAACTGGAAGACAAACGCCTTTGAGATTGAGATAAGAGTAAGTGATGCCTCCAGTCCAGGCCCAACATCTCCAGGAACTGAGGCTCAGAAGGGGCTGCCCGAGGAATGGAAGCTGACTTCCTTGAGACAAACTGTGAGGGCCTCCCCTCTGGGTTTTAAACCATTGAGCTATGTAGTCTTCAGGGGAAATCAACAAAGAGCAAGCAGACAGCCCACAATTGTAGAGGTATTAATCTTTTGAAGATCCCTGAAAAGGATTTGCCCTGGATTTTTTTTTTTTTTTTTTAAGACAAAAGGCCTATTCAGGGCCAGCACCGAGTTCTTAGAGAAAGAATTTTCTTCATCTGAGAAAATAGCTTGGCTACACTTTTGGGATACAAGATGACACTATGAAAGGCATGGTTTTGGCAGGGACCCAAGCAATAAAAAGAGTTGTTTAAACTGCAATGTAGGAGAAAATGAGGAGAATTCTATCTCAGTTTGTGAGGAACAGAGAGGACCGGTGAGATTATGAAAGGCTGTGTGTTGCCAAGCTTTTGACAACAAGGAGCAGAAGCTCTGAAAGTGCTGGAACAATGGGAGATAAAATTGTCTTTTAGAGGAGTGGTCCTGAGGTTATGGATTCTGGACTGGAAGGACTCTCATCTCTGCTCCTCTGTCTCTCAGTTGTACACTCGTCCTGTGAGGTTGGATGATGTCTGTGTAGCTGCACAGCTGGTCCTCACGTAGATGCCTTCAAAGCTTTTCCTTCAGAGAGGGGAACAGGAGTGCAGCTTTCCTTTTAGACCTTTTCATTTTTACCATGAAAAAAATTCCAGTGGCTTTTATGAGACTTATCTTCAGACCCCTGACTAGATCTGATTTCTCTGATTTCAAAAACAGCTGGCAAAGGTATTGGGATCCTGTGGTCACTTATGCCCATCATGGGTATTTTCTGGTCAGGTGGGTTAGACTACTTGTGGAGAGCAAGATCCTGTGCTTGAATAAAAACTAAGCTTTCATTAGCAAGGAAGCAGAGGGAGATGACTGTTAGATGGATAGCTAATGGTTTGTCCATCTTGTTCTGTTAACGAGGTCCCTATTCACCTGGTATGCAGTAGTGGACACTTTCTTTTTCTACCTAGGTCCTTGATGCGCTATTATATTCAAAGTTATTTATTTGATCTACCATTTGATTATACTATCATTATGATTTTATCCAGAATTTCAAGATTCACATATTGAACTTTTTCCATTTTGAAACTAATTTTCTCATAAAGCTTCAATTTCTAGTTTCCGCTCGCTAATTTTATTTCTCAGGTTATTTATCTGTTTTCCTGAAATTTGTTGCATGTTTTTGTTTAGTTTTTCTTAGTTTTCTTGACTTACAATTTTGCATTTTCATCCGTCTCTTTGATTTTCTTTATTTCAACAATTTTGAGCTCTAGATCAAATAGGGAGATGACTATCTCCCATATCTTTCTTATTGAATTCTGGAAATCTGAATTCCAGAATTGGAATTGGAATTCAATTGATTGAAATTGATTGATTTCTGAATTGATCTGTCCTTGTTATGCTATAAGTGCTATAAGGTTTCAAAGTGCCTGTTTTTTTTTTTTTTTTGCCTTCCAATTTTGCTGATTTAGATATCCTATTTTTAATATATATGTAGTAGTAAGATTAATTACTTTTGCTTTTCCAACAGATGATGCCATGCCTTATTTTATCTTTTTAGTTTTTGTGGTTTTCAATAGGTCCAGACACCCAAGCTTGCAAGTGCTGACATGAGGATGAGGGAAGGGCCTGGAGGGATTGGCCACTGGTGAGAATGTGTTAGTGGGGAGGAAGAGTTGCTTCTGTTTGTGGCATTATTGGTATTGCTCTAGTCTGGAGTTTTAGGCTTGAAACCCTGTAGACTTGTGCTGTGTGCTATCATCAGTGGGCTTCAAGTGGGCTTAGTACCAGCACTAAGGAGTGTGAGAGTGGCATTGTAGTCCAGAGCACAATTTCTGATCTTTTACTGGGGATCTGGCTTATGTGGAACCCCCGCCCCAGCTCTTGTACACCTTTCCCCTCAGTTAATGGTGCGTGCCTTCACATCAGGGAGCTTTCTTTTCCCCTGGGCCACTGGCTGCACTGGTAGCTCTACCATTCCTATCCCCTCCTCTCTCTGTCTCTCCAGCATCTCCTGTTCAAGAAACCTGAGTCTGCTGTGTGTCCGGTGTGGTCACCGATTCCAAGGGGTGCTTTGGCTGGTCCCCAATTGAGGGGAATCTCTGGATTTCTTTCCCCTCTGGCTGACCTTTTGATGCCCCACTTAGGAATAAAACAAGGAAATTTCTCCTTTGTAATCTTGATTCTTTCTCCAAAATATAGCTTTTGAGAAATAAAGTCAGCTATTTATGCTAAAATAGATGGGTTTATTATTCATATCATTGGCCCCTCACATGACCTCCAGGTGTTTCGTGCAAACCATTTCCTTTTCAGTGAATTCTGTCTTCTCTGTCACAGTCTGTGTTGACCTCTATGTCTAAAGATATCCAGTTCCACCCCAAGTCATGGGATTCTCCGCTTGTAGTGTCATAGTGTCTGTATTGGGAGTGAAGCAAGGAAGTTGCTTTATTGGCATTTTGGTTCACTTCCTATTTTATTTTTGTATCACATTTTAATTTTATTTCATTTATATATCAAATATTTGTTGAGTACTTTCCTGGAAACAAAGATAGGAACAAAGAAAACAAATATCAGCAATAACTTTACCAAGGAAAATGTAAAAATAGTGAACTGGACTCCAAAGAAAAACTAATTTTAAGTTTTAATTGTTATTGAATTGTGTTTATATGAGAACTCAAAATGTGTATCTTCCTTGTTTCTTTTTATAGTTACATGAAGAATGTTTTTCCCTTTCAAGTAATACTGGATCCTCTATTCAATGTGTTGTGTTTGGGGAGAATAATCGCATCTTTGAAGTCATTTTGGATCATTTCAGTTTGTGTTCCATATAATTTTACCAGAAGTTGCAGATAAGATGGTTTATAAGATCCCATCTTATAGGCCAGTTGAGAGATTCTACCCAAAGAGAATATAACTTTCTTTAAGTAAATAAACATTTTTATCAAACAGTTAAGAACTGTTTTATTTGGGGGATCTGAGGAGAGCTAAGTTAAAATATGATTACTGAAGATAATTTTACCTCTGGAAATAGTGTACATTATATTTTACAAATCTGCTGGCTGATTGGGTTGAACTGAGGCGGTGGGTGCCTGGAAGGAAATGGATTCTGATCCTCTACCTTTGCTCAGGGTGGGGAAGGGTATGGAGCAGTGGTCCTGACATTGTCATCCTGAGAAAGGATGAAGAAGGGCAACTCCCTGGACCTTTTGGCAGAGAGTGAAGGATGAGTGAGTTTCATGGACCTGTATCTGTCTTCTGATAGACTTCACAGGAATTGGGGGTAGGACAGTGGGTTTGGAATTCCAACCTCAGGACTCAGGATTCAGGACTTGACTGTCTTTTGCATCTGGAAAGGAAGATCTCAGTTACTTTTCTGAGAGCAGCTAACAACTCAGGTAAGAAAAGGAACGTGGTGCTCTTCAAGCAGCAGCATCAGTGTTTTCTGAGATGAAAAAAACCCCTTCTCCCCAATCTTCGTTCCTTATGGTTTCCAGAAGGCATAGCCACCTTCCTTACTTACCCTTCTCAACCTCCTCCACCTCTTGGGTTACTTGGGTCTACATGTACATGCAGTTCATAGGGTGACTGTATGTCCTAATTTGCTGGATTTTGTCACCACCTAACTTGATGTTTTGCCAAATTACATATTTTGGCCTCAAAAGTGTCCAGATGTAGACATTAAGTTATATTTTCATCGGTGACAGGACCCTTTTCTTTGGCTTATACTGACCCCTGTAGGCATAGCAAATGATTTTGAAGAAAAAAAAATTTGGACAGCTCTTCCCAACCTCAATTTTCAGAATATCAGTGTACCTCCAGGGTGTATTGAGAACCCTGATAATTTAGCATTGTTCTAGAAAAGTGCATTGGCATGGAAAAATTTCCACTTGAAGATGTTACACATTCTCCTGTGATGAATGTCTCAGAGTATACTAACACTCTGAAGAGACAGGAGTCACCATCAGTTTCAGGTCCAAATAGGAGCCTAAATAGCTGGATGAACTGTGAAAGACATCATCCTGGTTTGAAAGTATGACAGGGTCCTTCCTTGGGGATCCCCAGTGGTTTCAAAAGGATAAGGAAGGAAATGGCTTGTTGAGAACAGCCCTGTGAGCCACAAGACTGTGTGTTCACAGTTGGAGAGAACCTGAAGCATCAATTTTAAGGTCATTGTTAAAAAGTAGTTGAACCCTTGCCTGGTTTGACAAAGATGATTCAGAACATTGAAAAGAAATATAAACTGAAGTATGTGAGGCACCTGAATTTCAATCTGAATATCAAAACCACAGTGCACTTAAGAGAAATTAAATTCAGAGGTCAGGGGAGCCTTGGGCAGTACTAATTTCTGTGTTGGGCTGTCACAGTGATGGATTTGCGGTAGATTAACCCTCAGGCTTTTAGACTCAGCAGCTGGGTAGGGCCCCTTTCCCTGCAAGAAGATGCCTTGGCCTGGGGTCCTCTATCCCTGCTGGGGCCACCCTACTTGCTGCCTCGCGCCCTCGCCCTCGTATTCCTGATTCAAACCCAGGAAAGATTCTCAAACCCAGGAAAGTGATAATAGACTGTTGCCAGCATAAGAAAGGAGCCTTGAAATTGTGTTACCTAACTTGAAGTAAATCAGGATGGGGAAGGGAAACACAGGATGTCGTCTGACTTCCAGGTATTCTTGTAGGGTTTTACTGGAGCTTTTGTTTTCCTCCATTTTTTTTTTGTAAACACTAATGTTGTAAAGTCTCTAGAACGACAGATACCTTGCCTTTCACCAGTTCCCTTCAAAGGGCCTTGCACTAGTGTCTTCCACACTCTGTGAGAATCCTGGATCTACCCTTTGACCCTCATCTTGAAAATGTGGGGGCTGAAGGGACTGCCTTCTGGCTGTCACTCTATGAATGAACAGACCATAATGAGTCAATTCTCTGCTGTCTGCTATTTAAAACAACGGGTTCCTTCCTGTTTCCTATGCGCTGACTGAGGCTTCTTCTGTGTTAGGAGAAAAAAAAAAGAAACTCAGGGATAAAGTGCATCTTCTAAGACTGAATGAGCTACACATCTCAGCCCGCTGGGGCACAAAAGCTCCTAACTGTTTTATCTGTACAGCTGGCTCTAATTTGCTCTTGGTGGCATGACTCTGGGAACGAATTTCCCAAATACTTGGTTCATTAAACCGGAAGGGGAAAAAACCCTCTACGTCAAACTAGATTCTTCCAAGAAATAGAATTGTTCTTAGGGTTGCAAGTTATATTTTGCTTTAGTTCCTAAATATTTAACTGCAGTATAGCTTCCAAAAGGGAAGAAGGGAGAGTGTGAAGCCCCCAGCTAGGATTGGGATTTGATAAGCCCTGTGCTCTGATTCTTGGCCTCTACCAGGGGAAGTCCAGTCACTCACTGGGAGGAGACCCCTCTCCCCAACTTGTCTCAGGGAGAAGTAGGCTGGGGGGAGCAAGTGTGGCCTCAGATGGCGGACCAGAGCCCTCAAGGATGCCCATGCCAGGGATGTAGCTTTGACGTGTTCATTTCTCAACCAAAGGTAGGTATTTGGTAGGGAAATTGATTTTTCTCAGGAATGTAGCAGCTGAATTGTGAATTTCAGCAGTAAACTGTTGGGTGACAAAGAAAAATGTCCCCCTGCTTTCTGGGGGACATCTCCTAGCCACTGTGAAGGCTGATGAGAGAGCACCAACAACATGCGCCTCTGTGCAGCTTGGAAGTTCTGTGATGGGACTTCATGGAGACAGACCTTGAAATGCTTAGGGCAACAAGTCAGCATTTGGCAATGAGGATGCAGCAAGCACAGCCCTGTAGCCAGCACAGGGCATAAGATTAGTTATTCTGGTCTTTCCTTGTAGGGTTTCCATTTCCACCAGAGACAGGAGAGTCAGAGCTGATTCAGGATTTTGCTCTGCCTGGGAAGCAGATAAGATATGACAAGCGGTGTCATTGAGTCTTGAAGAAAAGGGTTAGAATCATGGTACTCTGGGGGCGGATGGACAATAATAGTAAGAAAATTACAGAAAACATACAATAATAATTATTAATTAATAGTGTGTTTGTTGTAGACCCAAGGAGCATAGCTGGTACTCTGTAAAGAAGTACACATGTGAGTCAACAGGTGGGCCTGACTAGAGCTGGAGTGTGTGCACACACGTGTGTGTGTGTATGGGCATGAGTGTGAAAACCAAACTGAACAAGGACCAGACCGAACAAGGAATTGACCGAGAAAGGCCTGTTGGCAGAAAGAAGCTTAGAACATCGTTGCTAATGTATCAAAATATTTAAGACTTGGTAGGAATGAGATAATCAGACATGTCTTTCCAAAATCTCCTCCACAGTGCTGTACAAGGAAAGCTGGAGGGATACCAATTTGGAGGTGGCTGTGGGAGTCTGTGGTTGGGACTCAGGGGACTGGAGATGGCAGGTACCCTGAAGCTGGGTGGTGATTTAACAGTGGGGTTGGCTGGGGAGAGTCAAGTACAACAGGACCCTCAGACTCTCTGTCAGTGCAGCAGGGAGGATCTGGATTATGTACTGGACCTGAGCGCAAGGAGCAGCAGGACCAAGTCTTCTCTGCGTGGTTGTCAGTTGTCAGGTGTTGTGCAAGGAGACACAGTGAAATGCCTCAACAGTAATGACAGGAACACTAGAAGGAAGCAGAGACAGAGGAAATGCCTGGGACCAAGCAGAGAGCTAAAAGGTAAGGGAGAGCCTGGCATCTGCACCAAGAGCTGCCAACCACGGTGGACAGGGCTCAGGGAGGTAGACCTCACAGTCATGGCCTGGCATCTCTTTTGCCTCATGGCTCAGGTCTGGGGAGAGATGACCTAGCTTATTGTCCCCTCACATGCCCAACCTTAGTAAACCCAGTCAGCTCCACAGTTAGACCTCGGCTCTGACGCCTTATTTCAGGAGGGACCCACAGGACACCAATGAGACTCAACTACTAGCTGCTGTCAACAGCCCACCTGGTGGAGGGGCACCCGTTGGTGGTTCCCTCTCTCTTCAGAGAAGGATGGGAATTTTCTTGGAAAAAGTAATGTGAGATACCTGGGAACCTTCCCCATAACCTCTCAATGCCAAACTTTCCTTTCCTCAGTGAGGGAAGCCCTCACTTGCACTCCATTTGGCCACTTGGCTATATGGAACCTGAGCAACTGATCAGCCTCCTTCCGAGTCCTCAGAATAGTTGAGTTGTGGACATGTGATCCACTGGGCAAGAGCTGTCCTCAGTGCCAGGAAATGCTTCACAAAATATCTGATGAACAGATGAAGGCGCTGAGGTCCCTTGCATACACCCAGCAGCCAGGAAAAGTGGAATAAATGTGTGTGGTCTTCTACCCTGCCCCCATCTTAATCTTATTTTCTTTTCTTTGTCTGAAACTTTCTGTCATCTTGTTCTCATTTTTTCCACTTTCCCCTCCACCCTTTGACTAGCCTGTCATTCTTTTCTCCTATTACCCTACATGTCCCCTGATACCTTTCCTACTTTCCCTTCTTACCTATACTGTAACTTTATTCCACCCCAAATTCATACATACCTGAAATCCATGGATGTGACCTTATTTGGAAATAGTTTACTGTTACCATTGGGTTAGATGAGGCCACACTTTACATGGGTGTTAGGAAGTTCAGTATGTCTGGGGTCCTTACCAGAGAGAGGAATCTAGCCACAGCGAAACATGGGAGAAGCCTTGTGATGACAGAGGTGGGGATCTGGGTAATGTCCCAGCTATTGACAGCCAGCAGGGGCTAGGAAGGGGGACCATGGAACCAATTCTTTCCAAAGGAATCTGCTCTGCCTACACCTTGACCTTGGATATCTAGCCTCCACAGCAGTGAGGCAATTTCTGCTGTTTTAAAGTGTCCAGTTTATAGTGCTTTGTTAGGGCAGCTTTACGAAATGACTCACACCCTTTTTCATTTCCCTGCATGTAAAGCTCTCAAAAGTCATTTGGTTTCTCGGCAGAGGTGTGCACACCCCCTTGTCAGCTGGTTGGAGGCCTGTTTTATATTCCCTGTTCCCATCTAGCTTTATTCCACATGGTTAAGATACACAGAAAATTGCAACAAAGTCATGGAAAACACCTCCTTGGGTAAGACACAGAACCTCACACATGAAAGACATAAGATTGGTTTGCAACCTAGGACTTGTAAGTGTGCTAACAAATGCTTTGTCAAGTGCACCCTGAAGTGGCCTGACCACTCCAAACACAGTTTGTTTTTTTTTTTTTTTTAATTTTAGCAGTTGTCCTTTCTTTTCCCTGTTTATCCAGTCCCCTACCTCCTTCCTGTATATTCAGTGCCCTACCTCCTTCCTGTATACCACATATACCTGAAATAATGACTAACTTTTTAAATATTTGATACATTTGACAAGCAACATTTTATAAATTTAAGGTATACAATGTATAACTTTGGTATTTCTATATATTGTAATATAATTGCCATTAAAACAATATTTTGTCACATTGCATCATTACAGCTCAATAAGATGATCCTTATTTATTATACATTGTGTCTCTGGTTTATTTACTATTTATATTACAAGTTTGTACCCTTAACTACTACTGCTCTTATTTCCCCCATTTCTCACTCCTCTCTATGCCCTATGGAAACTGCCATTTTATTCACTACTTTTTTTCCCCCCAAGATATCACCAAATTTCTTCCTTATCCTTCTATCAGGTGACCAGGGGCTTTTTTCTGATAAAGTCTCTCTTCACCATGGGAGGGTCTAGGGATCCTCTTTTCATCTGTGTTTTCCTTTATCCTCTCAAATCTATCACTTTATATAATTCTCTCCCTCCCTTGGGATTGCCTTCCACTTCATCCTCTTCTTCTCCTCAAAATGAAAACACTGCCTCTCTTGACATCTTTTTCCTTTCTGTTCTTCTGCTTGCATTTTATCTGTCTCAGTCTCTGCATCTCCTGCAGGGAGCTCCCAAGTCTTCACCACTTTGGCAACCAAAGCTCGTACAATCCCCCTGGCCTTTTCAAGAATGCACCCAGAATCTGTGCTCCTCCAAAAGATGATATTCTCATGCTACTTGGCCCTGGAGGAGTCAGACAGTGAGGACTAGTCAGAAATATCCATGGCCCTTCCTGCCTCCTTGCTCTCACATGCTCTCTTTCCTCAATGCCCTCTTAGATCGTTCCCTCAGTAGAGAAAGCTCTTTCATGTTGCCTGAGCCACTGGGACCCAAAGTTTGGTTTTCACAATCCTGGGGGAGGCAGAGAGAGAGCAGTGCAGAGAGGCTGGGAAGTGGTGTTAGCCCCAGGCAGGGATGAGAAGAGAGTTTCAGATGCTTGGGCCCTTAGTCTGGAACCACAGGTCTTGCGCCAGACTTCAGTTGTCACTTCAACCTGCAGTTGGCACACTCGACACACTCACCATGGACTTTTTAATTTTTTTGAAAATCCAAATATGTTCATTACTAACAGAACTGTTTGGATAATGGGGCTTCAGGACTGCAACCCGGAGGGCTTACCGATACTTCCCATGACCTCCTTTTATTGAAATTACCACTCCAGGTTCCCAACCACTCCCTTAGTCTTAAAACAAAAGGTACAGTTTGATTTTATATCAGTCACAACATAATGGGGGGACCCATGAAGAGAATCAGGGGAGTATTGAAAGGTTTATTTAGAGGGTGAGAGGGTTAGAACTGAGGGAAGGAAGCAATTCTGTTTGTGGAAATCCTTTCCCTACTCTAAAAAAATTTTTTTCACTGCACACAAAAGGTCACAAACAAAACCCCTGGAAGAGTGTGTGAAGAATTTTGTTTTGAAAGCCTTTCTCTGGCCCAAGTCAACCAGAGGACTGCAGCACCTATTTCTGCTGCCTCTTCCTCCAGGAAGTTCAGGCGCCTCCACCTCACCTAAGGTTTTAAATAAGAAACATTTGTTGTCCTCATCCTCATCAGTTAATTTTTTTAGAAAGGAAAATAAGCACAACAAGGCAGAAAGTCTGCACTAAAAAACTTTCTACCCTGAGCTGGAGGGACCAGGAAGGAAAGGCCAGTTACAATTCATTTTTATAAACATCACAATAAATAACACGGATTTCAACTGATGGCTATAAATAACATGTGATGTTTTCACTCGAGAGTTACCCATGCTCTAAAGAGATTGTGCTGGGTGAGCAGCCGCCCAGCCCTGGCTGGCTCGCTCCTGGTTACCTAAGCCTTGTAGCCGTGAGAAGCTTTCTGCATCTTACTCGGAGTCAGTTGGCACACCAGCCCCTTCCTCTGCTCAGCTTGTGCCTCTGTTCCCTCCCTGAGTCAGCCCACCCTGGGCAACCTTTGGGACCTTCCCCTTAGCCAGGACACCTGATGGAGAGACGCATGGGTTACTGGTTTCCTTCCTCAGACACTCACAGCTCTGTGGCCTCGCAGATGTTTCTCCTGGGTTTGTTTTGATAGCTTGTTTTAAAAACAGTTCATATCCACCAACTGTTCAGATAATAATATTCCAAGTGGCAAGCAACTGTGATTATTTTAGTTGCTGTTTATTCTGTCAAGCACAGCTCAGCTGGAAAATATGGGGCCATAGGGAATTCCCCTTTCTTGCTCTTCTAATTGTTGCCCATATTGGCCATAAGGAAGTCTCATTTTCAGCTTTCCTGTGTTCCCTGGGGAGAAGAGGAGGCAGAAGGAATCAGATGGAAGACACATCATGTGGGTAATCCTCACCAAAGCCGGGACTTTCACACTGGTGATACTATTGTGCATGCTTTTTTTTGCAGCCTTAAGGAAAGACCCAACTCAGGACTGGAGCTGGTACCCTGAACTCACATTCTCACTCCCTAGACTTTTCAGACCTACAGTAAAACATCCAGTTCTCACTCAGGCCCCGGAGCACCTGCAGTCTCCCCTCAGTGGCCCTCCTACGGCTCCCCTGTCAGAAATGTGGAGCCTCTGATTTTTTTCTCTCCTTTGACCTCCAAAGCCAGTCACTTGTCAAGCCTGGTTGATTTTTGTAGCATGGCTTTATCTCATGCATCTATCTCTCATTCTCTACTGCTTTTTACCCACGTTGGGTCCATCACCTGTCCCTTCTGCTGAAGAAATAACTCTTCTTCACTGTCCCAGCCTACATCCCTATCCTTCATCATACCTTCTCGTGGCTACTTGCTTGACTCAGCAATTGCTTCACCCTTTTGTCACTTACTTGCGCAAATACACTTAGCAACTGCCCCTGTGTGTGGAGGGAAGTCATCACCATGCTTGGTATTCTAGGACCTTCATGCTCTGGTTTCAACATGCTTTTGTGCTGATCTCTCTCTACTGCTTCATAGAGATCCCTCCCATATCTTGTCAAGTTACCATTTCCAGAACACATCTGTGCTTTTCAGAGAAGTTGTTATGTAATTGATTCCAAAGAGTACCCCTAACTTGATAGACTCCATGAAAACTTCCTGGATTTGTACAGCCTATGTGACTACATATCTCTGGCCCTTTGAACATGCTGCTTCCTTGTTCTGAGTGACCTCTCTCAACTCCATATGTCAAAAATATGCTATATGAAACTGATGAATGGCTCAAAAAGCTGTGGAATATTATGTATCAATCAAAGAAGACAAATCTATGTCATTTGCAGCAACATGGATGGAGCTAGAAGGAATCACATTAGCAGAAATTAGTCAGAAAGAAAAAGAAATATGGGATGGTCTCACCTATATGAGGGATTTAGGGAAAATAAACAGACAAGAAAAACTGAAAACTGCCAAGAGAACTGAAGCATAGATCAGGGGAGGGGGAGTAGAGTAAAATTGGGGGAAAGGGAGGGCACAAGAGATAAAGAAGGTGCTCCAGTGATAAGGTGATGCTCCCATCACCTTATTAGGATAAACGATGTAATACATGTGTGTATGTATATATATGTGCAATCAAAAAATAAATAATTAAAAAATATATGCTATATGTTTTTACCTTCCCTATTCATAATCTCTCCATGAAATTGATGATCATCCTTGCTGGAAAGGGTAGCTCTTTCTCATGAATTTTTGAAGAAAAAGAAGGTAATTGGAGTATTTGTAAATTTCTTTGTATTTATATGTTAACCTTAGAACACAAACCCCTTGGAGGTGAAAGACCATGAGTTACTATTCTAGTTTGCTCTGCTTGCTGCTGGAGTTGGTATATAGTAAATCCTGAGGAAATTTTTGTTGGATGAATGAAATGATGAATGATTTTCATTGAACTTGGACCTGCTATTCTTCATCAAAGCCTCTTGTTGCATTTGAGTTCATCTATCAGGTCTCTTCTCATCCTTATTTGCTACAATAATCTGAAGAAAAGAACAGGGTGGAAGCCAAGGATGTTTCCTACATATCCAGACTCATAATGGTGAATCAGATAGTCTTAGGTACATGTGAGTTCAAAGGATACTAACTGGAAAAATGCTGTGTAAACCATAGCTCAGAGCCCAAGTTCAGGGCATGCCTCCAGAACATCAGGTACAGGGAGTGCCTGGCTATGGGTGAGGATGCTTTCGCCCCTGCTCCTACTTCAACCAGATCAGCTCTGCTTGTACCTATCTTACAAATTGAGGTCTGATAGAAGCTACATTTTATTATTTTTTTGATTATATGTAAATATATATTATGTCATTATATACCCCAATGTTCTCCCCCACCATGTCATCCATGAACTGTCATCATGATCTCTCGTGCTCATCCCTCCCCTAATTTTCCTCTCTCCCCCTCCCTTGCTGTGGGCTTTAGTTCTGTGTCAGTTTGCTAGTTTTAACTTTTTTTGGTCCTTTTGTTTGCTTTCTCTATATCCCACATATAGTGACACGATCCAGTATTTATCTTTTTCTCTCTGGCTTATTTCCACTAGCATAATTCCTTCTAACTCGTTCCATGTTGCCACAAATTACATAAATTTCTCTTTTTTGATTGTTGACTAATATTCCATTGTGTAAAAATACTACAAATTTTATCCACTCATCTGTTTTGGGACATTTGTTTTGTTTTCATCTCCTGGTTATTGTACATAGTTTTGCAATAGACATAGAAGTACAGATTTCCTTTTGAATTAGTGTTTTGGTGTCCTTTGGGTAGATCCCCAAAAGTGGAGTTGCTGGATCGAATGGTGGTTCCTTTTCCTTTCAGTTTGAAGGTCCTCCACACAGCTTTCTACGGCGGCTGCACCACTTAGCTTCCCCACCAGCAGTGTAAAAGTGCTCCTTTTTCTCCACATTCCAGTAAGTACTTGTTGTTGCCTGTGGTTTTTGTTTTTGATATGGGTCATTTTCAGTGGTATAAGATGGTTTTGGTTCGTATTTTTCTGACTAGAAGTGATGTTGAGCATTTTTTTCATATGCCTGTTAGCAATTTGTATATCCTCTTTGGAGAAGTGTATTTAAAGCACTTCTGCCCATTTTTTAAGTGGACTTTTTGCTTTGTTTTTGTTGAGTCATGCGAGTTCTTTTTGGATCTTTGATATCAGACCTTCATCAGTTGAATGGGGCGCAACATTTTTTTCCCACTTGCTTGGGTGTCTCTTTGTTATGGTTATTGTCTTTTTGGCTCTACAGAAGAAGCTTTTTAGTTTGATATAGCACCAGCTGTTTGTTTTCCTTCTTCTCTTTGCTTGTGTAGATGTGTCCTGAAAGATGTTAGAAGCTGTATTTTACCAGAGTAAAATACAACAAAGAGCAAAACCAGAAACAATCTATAGATACAATCTAGCTAGGTAGAAATCCAAAACTCTTATCAGAAAAGCCTCTCTAAACCTTTTTTGCAAGGGTCCTGAGGCACTTTTCATAATTTCTAATCCAAAACAGTCATAGCACCATCACATGGCAGTCTACAACAAAGAATCATCAGGCCTGTGTCTAAGTGGTTCAGGGAAAGAGCAGGAGGGTGGGAGCCTGGGAACCAGATTTCTGCTCCATCTCTGCCAGGAACAAATTGTGTAACAGTTCCTTCACCTCCCCGTACTGCATCTCACTTAAAGGCAGGGAGGGAGCTGCCCAAGTGAGGAGGGCAGTGTGGTGCAGTGGTTAAAGACCCCAGGCTGGGGACCCCCTGTGAGCTCCTTCCCACCGGCAAGGTGAGAGCACCAAGCCTGGGCATCTTGGTCTCAGTTTGAACTTGTTGATCTGGAAGGCTCTTTCCAGCTCCAGCATTGCCAGACTCAGTGACTCAGCTGGCAGCGGTGCAGCCCCAGTTGTTGGTTGTTGGGGGAAATGCTGCCCGCACATTTATTCTGGGCTTGGATATTTAAAGAGACGGGCGTGTTGCGCGACATTTCGGAAGTGCTTGGGTGGGAGGGGGTTGCAAACCGGGTTTTCTTTAAACAGTTATAGATATCCTGTCCTGATCTCTCGGTCCACAAAGAGTCATTTTCTTCCCCTACGAATCTGACGTGGGCTCTGCTCATTGTGTCTGCTTGGCTGGCTCCGGGCTGTGTAGCCTGGCAGGAAACAGGTGGCTCGAGGTGGGAACACCAACCTATCCCCCTCCTTGCCCAGCCTGGGTTCTCATTTATGTATAGCGGGCTACTGGAAAGAAAGCCTAGCAGTATCCCTAGGCTGCTGGGAGGGAAGCCGTTTCTGCTGGGGAGGGGTGGCACGGTGGGGGAGTTGAAAAAGGGACTGACCCTCCGCCTGGAAGGAGGAGATTGAGACTCGTGGGCTCTCAGGGGTCCTGGCTAGATGGCAAAGTCCCTGGAGGCGCTGGGAACCCAGGCTTCCTCTTTTGGGTTTGCTGTTTTCACTGGCTCAGGAAGCCCCAACTGAAAGCTGGGACTTTGTTTCCAAAGTCCTGCGTCATTTTGACTATTTGAATGGCCACTCTGGGCTGCTTTTAGGGAGGTGGTTCTCCTGTAGCTTTTCTCACGCAGGATGTTGTTTCCAATAGATTTCCTCACAGGCTCTTTCTGCTGCCTTAGTTTTCCCTCCCAAAGACATATGGAGAAATCATCCCGAATTGAGACTGAATCAGTGAATTGTATTTATGGTGCTATGAGCGTGCTCAGTTTAATTTTTCTCTTGTGACATTTATTGTTTTCATTTCTGCTCACAGAGGTCATTTTATCCACATGCTATTTATAGAATGTTTGAGAAATACAGGAAATAAAGGTGAAATGGGAGGAAAATTAGTATTACCTATAGTCACGCTGATCAGAGATCTTTCATTAGCATTTTGGTGTCTTTATTATTATTATTTTTAATTGGTCTCATTCTGCACACATTTGTCAAGGAGCTTGCTTTTTACATCCAACACCATATCATTAACATTGCCCCATGCCCCGTGGGGGGGTTTGTGGACACAGTTTCAAATCTCTGGTGTTCTCCTTTGACCCTCTTACAGTAAAGCAACATCAGACACCAGCTTCTGTTAAGGAGGAAAGTAGGATGGGAAAACAATGAAAACATGCTTTCAATCTAGACATAAAATCTAGTTAGGTGGAATTGTGGATGACTTTGATTTTCCTCTTTCTCTCTTGGAGGTGGCACATTTTCTGTAACATTACAGAAGTCAAAGAATGATGCTTTGATCACAGGTATAGGCTTGGGCCACAGGAGGATTGGTTCAATCCTGCCACTAAGCAGGTGAGTTGCTTAACTGCCATGTGCCATAGTTTACTGATATTTGAAGTCTGGGCAGTAATGCTACCTACCTCAGAAGCGTTGAAGATTAGGTACAGGCGAGATAATGCATATAGGATCTGGTAAATTCTCAGTAAAGTTAAACATTGTGACTCTATATTCAAGTTATAATCATAGAAAATTTAAAATTTGTGAGCTAATAGGTTCAAAATTCATGTTAAAGTCCTAACCCCCCAGTTCTGCAGAATGTGAAAGTGTTTGGAGATAAGGTCTTTAAAGCATAACTGAGTTAAAATGAGGTGATTAAATTGGGTCTTAATCCTTAATGACTGGTGTCTATAAGAAGAGGGGGTTAGGATACAGATGCAGACACAGAGGGAGGACCATGTGAAGACACAGGGACAATACGGCAGAAATCAACCTGCTGCCACTGCTCTCAGACTTTCAGCCCCTAGATGTGAGAAAATAAACTTCAGTCTGTGTTGTCATGATGTCCTAGTATATTCATATAGTTCTCTATAAGAATATTGATGGTACAGTTATTCATGCCTTAAACCTCTGCCCTGGGTTCCTTCTAACCTAAGGACATTGTAGCACATTTGATCCAGTGCATACAAGGAGGAAGAAGATTACTGTGGACCCATTGACACAGGCACACTCTCCAAGCCTTCTCCTGGAGTCCTTTCCTCTTCCCTGGGCTTCTTGTCTTGGGGATGTCTTAGCAGGCTCTCATGCCAGCACACAGGCAATAATCACACTTCTCCACTCCAATTGGAGGCAATTTGTTCTTCCTCCTTCAGAGGCCCTGGCCATCCATTTTCCCATACAAGATGTTCTCTCTTTCTCTCTCTCCCTCTCCCTCTTCCCCTTCCCCTCTCTTTTCTTCCTCTTTTTCTCTCTCCCTCTCTACCCCCTTTCTTTCCCTTTCTCCTTCCCTCCCCCTCCTTCTTTTCCTGCCCTTTTCTCTCCTTTCTCAAATTTAAATTTATAATACTTTATGTTGACTCAAGATATCATGTTGCACAGTCGTTTTCTAGAACTTCTCTATCATTTTTAACTGAAACTGTGCTTCTTGAGTTGTTATTCTTGAATTCCCTCTTTAGCTCCTGGAAATTACCTTTCTACTTTTGATTCTGTGAAGTTTACGGTTTTAATTTTAGATATCTTATATAAAAACGGTCCTGTCTTTTTGTAAATAATTTAACACAAAATGTCCTCAATAGTCATTTATATTGTTCCATATTGCAGGATATATACTTATGTTTATGCCTGGATGTATCAATTGAATGTATATGCCACATTTTCTTTATTCACTAATCTGATGGTGAACAATTAGGTCATTTCCACATCCTAGCTATTGTGAATTGGGTAGCAGTGATTACAGGAGTACTAATATCTCTTTGAGACCCTGATTTAAAATCTTTCGGTTGAATATGCACAAGTAGGATGATAGGGTATAATTGTGAAAATATGGAGCGAAGCCTGATGGAAGAGGTGGATACAACTTTCTCACGTTTGCAAAGCACAGGTAGCCCTTCCCTGAGGGTACAGAAGAAGTGATTGTTGGGTGAGGATATTTTTTGTCTTTGCAAATTTGGGCTGACTCTTTCTCCTTGGCCAGGTAGTCACCCGTGTGCCTTCTCTGCTAAGTCAGCCCCTTCTCTTCCTTATTTTCTCAAGAAACAGTCTTATAAATCCGGCTAATAACTCCCATTTCATTTCCCCAAACTCCATTAGAGGAAAGTTATAATGAAGCTCCAATACTTGCCAGGTTATTCATGGCAAGAACCTTTGACTTTAAAAAAAATGCATTTTAGATGACTGGATTAATCTAGTGGCACATAACGATGCGGCCCTGCTGAAGTTTGCAGAAGATTCCTGGCACTCCGCATCGTGTATTACACAACGCTGCCAAGGAGCATGAGTTATCTTTACAGGAAAAGCAAGAAGTAATGTGTCAGATGGAAAAGACCCACAGGCAGCGCCTATTGAAAATCCAGGACACTTGCTCCTGGTCAGTTTCATGCAAGCTTGGAGCCTTGATCACACAGATGGAGAGCAAGCACTTGAGTAGACTGCTTGCTGAGCAGGGCTCAGGAACAGGACAAAAGAGAATTCATGCCCTGCCCCTCTCTGTCTGGCCCTGCTTACCCACTGCAGATGGGGCAGGAGTATTTGTGGTATTGGAAAGAGGCACCTAGATGCTGAATTTATGACAGTTATACTGAAAAAAAATTACTGATTTCATTATTTTTATTACCTCCCTGGCACAGCAAGTTAATTAAAAAAAAAAAGTATGAGTGTTACTTTGTGCTTACTTCAGAGGTTGATTTATAATGTAAATACATTCATTTGTATGATGCATACATTAATAGAAAAGTAATAATAGTGATGGTAGTATCTATCACTAAGTGAGCTCCAGCCCTGGGAAAGGGAGTCATACAACAATTGTTTATAACTTTCTCAATTACTCTGCTGAGTAACATCAGTCAATTAATTTTATTGATGTGGAAACTGAGGATCAGCGTGGTTAAGGAGTTTGCTTAAGGTTACACAGTCATGATATATATGATGTGCTGAGATTTAACCTGTTATAAGATAGTGCATATGCCAGAGAGAACTGAAATTCTCTCTGTGCACAGCTGCATTCTCCAAGTCCTCTCCTGGGTCCTTCCCCCTTCCCTGGGCCTCTTGTCTTGGAGATGTCCTAGGGGGCTCTCACGGCAGCACCCGGCATCTGTCACAATGCTCCACTCTGTTAGGAGGAAATTTGTTCTTCCTCCTTCAGAAGCACTGGCCACCCATTTTCCTATACTAGATCCACTGCTTTGCTTAACCCCCACAATGATCACAGGAAGAAACCTGGGAATTAGAGAGAAGTAGGAACAGCAGCACACTGTTCATTTTTCTGCAATGTAAGGAAGTCCAGGAGTGTCACCTGGAGCAGACTATATGCTACCTTCAAGATAATGCAATTTTAATAAAAGTCACAGATAGATTAAAAGTAAAAAGATGCAAAAGATAGACGGTGCTAACCCATATCAAAAGACAGCTGGAGAGAGTATATCAGTATCAGACAAAGTAACTAACAGAACAAACAGTATTTCTAGAGATAAAAACCATGTCATTTCATAATTCTAAAAGGAACAATTTATCAAGAAGACATAAAAATCTGAAACATTTTTTCCTTGAATATTAGATCTCAAAATACATGGAGTAGAAACTGGTAGTTCTTTAAGAATAAGTGCATGAATCCACATTATTGTCTGAGATTTCAATACCAGCCTCTGAGTAATTGCTAAAACACATGGACAAAGATTAGCCAGGATATAAAAGACTCAGACAACACTATAAACCAACTTGAGCTGATTGACATTTATGAATCACCCTACTTAACAAAAGAATTTTACATTTTCTGCAAGTGCACATGGAAGTTTTACCAAGATACATCATTCTCTGATTTATAGAATAAGTTACAATACATTTAAAAAGTTTCGAGTCATATGAAAAATATATTCTCTGACTATGGTAGAACTATATTACTAATCAATAATAGATATTTGGAAAATCTTCAAATAATTATAAACTAAACATATTTATAATTAACTAATGAGTTAAATGAGAAATTAATTATCTCAATAATCATAGGAAAGGCACTTGACAAAACCTAAAATTTGTTCCTTATAGAAAAAAACTCACGAGAAACTAGTACTGTATGGTAACTCTCGTAATCTAACAAGTGGCATCAACAGAAAATGTACAATTAATATCACAATTGATAATAAAGGATTAAATCTGTTTCTTCCCCTGAGATAAATGGTAAGACAACGGTAGTCTCACAACTGCTATTCCACATTGGATTGGAGGTTCCAACCAGGAAAACTAAGAGATATGAGTACTTAAATAAACATTCAGAAGGGAAAAGGAAAGGCAGAGCAGTGTTGTAGGACAATATCATCATCTATGGCTGATATAATTGAATAGCAAGTGAATAATTGCAAGCCTAAAGTATACAATATCAATATGTTTCTTTTTTTGGTGAACTTTTTAATTCTAACTTCTCAGTCATTTACATATGTATGTAAACACTGGTATATTTTTACAGCTCCGTATGTGCACATGCTTTGCTGACCTTCCACAAAGCCCCTTTACCTGTATCCCTTTTTTCTTTTGTTGCCTAATCTTTTCTTCTCTCACTTCTCCCTATCCCCTGTGTAATTTTCAGAGTCTACGAATTAGTTTTGTTATACTTTCGCTGTATGTGTTCTTCAGTTCTTTATATCACACAAATAAGTGAGATCACCTGGTACCTATCTTTCACTTTCTAACTTATTTCACCTAGTACAGTTACTTCAAGATCCATCCATCTGGTCCTGAAAGGCACTATTTTATCTTTTAAGTAACGGAGTAGTATTCCATTGCATGTATAAGTTACAATTTATCCACTTGTCTGTTCTTGGGCACTTAGATTGGATCCCTGACCTGGTTATTGAATAATACTATTTTGAACACAGGGGAGCATAAATACTTTTATATTAGAGTCTTCTTATACTTTGGGTAAATATAATCATATTGTTGAATCATATAATATTTCCATTTTTATTTCTTTTGAGCTTTATTCTTACTGTTTTTTTTTTGTAGACATTTCAAATAACATTTCAAATAACATTTCAACCAACAGTGGTTAAATTGTATCTCTATGTCTCCACCAACATTGGGTGTTTCCATTCTTTTTAATGTAGGCCATTTTCAGCAATGAAGTGAAACCTCATTATCATTTTGATTTACATTTCCTTTATAATAAGAGATGCTGAACATTTTTTCATGTGCCTGTAGTGCCTGAATGTCTTCTTTGGAGGATTGCTAACTTAGATCTTTTCACTTTGTTTTTTGTCATTGTATTGTATGAGTACTTCATATATTCTGAAGTTAAGTTTTGAACTAAGTTTTGAACTAACTAACTCTTGTCAGACATCTTTCTCTGAAGAAACATGTCTATAAAAACATGCATCTAATTCACAGTACTAAAGAGAAACCTTAACTGCTAGTTTCTTTTCAATTTATCTTACTACATTTAAGGTTCTCTCAGTAGGTTCTTATTTTACTACCATTGACCTATAGTAATGTTTTTAATTTTTTTAGAAAAAGGAAACATTTTATCCTAAGATAATGTTATCTACTTAGAACACTGAGACTGTTAAAACTTTCTAAGCAATAATTTTTCTCTACCAAATCTATGATGGGCAAGGCTATATGTGGAGAGAGAGAAAGAGTGAGTGAGAGAGAGACAGAGAGACAGAGAGAGACCTGTGAGGTTTCCATACAGAATCCTACCACAGTGGGTAATAGTAATTCCAGAGTTGCTGGGAACCTTCAAAGAGTTAATGCTTATGTAGCACTGATAGTACAAGCCTGTGTGTCAGCTTTTAAGTTTTTTGAAGTATGTATGAATTCATACAAGTCATAAATATAGTAGAGAATGGTCCCCTGTTCCATTTACCCAGTTTCCCCCAAAGGTAACATCTCAAATAATACACTCTCTCACATACTATAATGTGGTACAATTGTGGTATATGTCAATGCCATTTTACCACATGTACAGACTTGTGGAACTCTTACAGCCATTAAAATACAGAACTATTTCATCACAATGAATATCCCTCCCTACCCCAGCCCTGTATGAGGTGTGTCATTATAACCAACTGTGGTAAAAACCTAGTCTCCCATTCTGACTTTGCTGATGGGATAACAGTATGACAGCAGGTTTTTCTTTGGTGTTTTGTTGGGGTAGGGTAGTTGTTGACTAAAAGTTTCTTTCTTTTTCTTTTTTAAAGCCCCCACTGGTGTTTCCAGGTTGCCAGATTCGCCATCACAGCCTGAGACACAGAAGCAAATAGGAAATACAGGAGACTCACTTTCATGTAGTTCCCTGCATGAAAGGACCCTGTGGGGTCCTTTTGACCTCACCCTGTTGTACTAGCTCCTCTTCATGAATGACTCCTCCTAGTGAAGATGCTGAATAATTTGAAGTTTACGGCAAATAATCTTCCCAGAGTGCTGCTCCCACATGAGCTGTGACTGGAGTTCCAATAACCAGGCTTCTGCAAACACATTAAGTTAAGAACTACTGCCACAAGGCAGGAGGAGAAAATGTGAGTGAAGGGAAGGACATTCCTTTGGAGGTTAATACCAGGGAGGTTAATACCAGGGAGGTTAATACCATGGAGGTTAGTGCCAGGGAGTGAGAGGGTGGGGGTGGGGTGCATGGGGGGCATGAAGGAGTGTGTGTGTGTGTGTGTGTGTGTGTGTGTGTGTGTGTGACTGCTCCCTGCCTCCAGCTGTGAGGAAATTGTAAGTTTCATGTGTTCTCCCCACCCTTCTCCAGCTCCCATGTGAGAACTACTTTCCTTTTTAAGAAGCAGACATTGGGAACCAGGTAAATAGCAAGCAGCATTCTCCCTGTCAGCAGTTAAAAGACATTTCTGAGGTTGGCAGGCACTGGAGAGCACAACTTTTCCTCCCAGGCCTGCACTTCTGGAGGACTGAGGACAGAAGGGACATGGAGGAGATCAGGCTGACATTTGCAAACATCAGTGGTGTGTGCCTGGTCCTTGAAGAGCAAAAGCTGGGCATGTCAAGATGCTACTTAGGGAACAGGTCTGCACTGTGCTGCTTTATCCTATGTGTGTACTCAGGAAGACAGGCCTCTTACTATGAATTAGTGTCAGAGAGAAAAATCTTCCAGAAATATATGCCTCCACTTTCACCTTCACCAGGTAATGAATTAAAGATGACGAAGGAAAAATCAAACTTCAGCGACTGGTCTTTCTCCTAGGCAAGAGTAAAGCTTCAGTTGGAATTGCTGTTATTTGATAGTTTTCTCTTCCCTGTCACTGTGCTCTGGGACAATGACGAAAGCAGCGCTGGAAACTCCCAGCCCACCAATGCCCCGCCATCTGGGCCTGGAGGCCTGGCAGTCCTTTGTCAATGTGTGACCAAACTGAATGCAAGCTTGGGTTTTCTGCGAACAGTCTGACGTCTCACAAAGACTAAAGGGACAGGTCCAATTAAAAATGTGTCACTGTCTCTGTGCCCAGGCTAGGAGGGACAGTGCTAACTGGAGGGACAGACTCCATGCCAGCGAGTCTTGGGAAATAATATGCTGCCTGCCAGGTAGTGCCCTGCTCAGCATTTTCCAGACGCCTGTTGTGCTGGCCTTGTTTTCAGCCCGAACATTGTATGTGGCGCCAAGTTCCCTCTGGGAGAGCTGCATCCCTTCTGTCAGTGTAGAGCAGTAATAGCAGAGTGGCAGGAGGAAGAGCTCTCTGCTAACTTGCAGGTTTACTGTTGTGTGTGTGGGGGTGGGTGGGTGGGTAGTGAGGGTGGGGGGTGGCTGCTGAAGACCTCAAACCTGAGCCTCTACCTCACCTACTCCTCAGGACTCCTGTCATGCCACCTCTTCGAAAAGAGTAGAGTAGTTGTCCTGTTTGCCTTGCCCTGATTTCTATCTTTTGATTCTAAGACATTGTTCTTTGCAGGGTGCCTTGCCAACCTTTCCCTCCTCCAGCCAGGCCTGAGGCTCTGCTGTGCTGGGTCCTGATCACACAAATGCCTCTAAAGTCAATTTGTTCTGGAAAAGGCCCCACTTGGGTCTGCCCGGGAAGCCAACGCACAGGCTTCCAGGAATGCCAATTACAAAGTTCAGCTCAGTCTCTGTTTCTATTTAGGGAGGCATGTGGACAGGTCCCTTTATGTCCAGTGGAAGACACCAAGGATCTTTGTGAGGAGGGGGATCACCCAGCTGGGAGGAACCATTCCCTCTTGTCTTTCCTGAAGGGAGAGGCCAGGCAGGATAAGAGCCCTGTCCTGTGCCCTGCATGTTCTAGCCGCACAGAGGGCTGAGCCCTGATTCAGTAAACTCACACAGAGGTACTACCCATAGGGCGATGGCTTCAGACTGCTCCCCATTGATTGTGAGAGGCCTCCTACCACTGAGCTGAACTGGGGTAGATGCAGACCAGAGACAGTCACAGAGATGCCCACCTGCTCCAAGACCCACACCTCAGTTGGTATCACTCATGAATAGCACTCACCAATCCAAGTGCTCAATAATTCAGTTAGACTTCAAATAGTCGCATAGTCTCACCTATTAAAACAGGAGTAACACCTGTTTTACTCCTAATAGTCAACACCTGTTTTCCTCCTAGTGGTCACTACCAATTCCCACATTACTGAGTGCTCCCATGGATGAAGCTGTCTCAGGCCCCCTCCCAGGCCAACTCATTTGCTCGCTGAATATCAGCAGGACCACAGGCGATAGAGGAGTTACCCACTGAGCCCTGCTTGAGTTCCTCCTCAACATCATATACGTGGGCGTGAGTCTGTGAGGCCCGTGTTCTTTGATGGAGGGAGGCAGAGTATGCTTGTAGCACCCCTGGTCACAGGACCTAGCATAATCTGATACCTGGGTCTCAAACTGTGTGCCCTTCAAGGAAATTTCTCTACATCCCGATCAAGCATCACAACCATCCCAGGTTCCCTATGCTGCCATTTCCTACCTCACAGTTAGGTAGTCTCACATTTATCAATTCGTTCTTTGGTTTGTTTGATATAAATTAAATATATATCAATATACATATATATCAATATATATATCATATATATATCAATATATATATATAAGTATATATATATTTAATACACTAACAATACGCATTTACTATTGTTGGTACTGAGTTCAATACCAATAGAAATCATCTAATTTCTCATAATCACTACCTTTCTCACCCTCTGAAGCAGTTCTTCCAGCCAGTTCTGCCATAACAGCTGTTTTGAGAGTGAGAATATATCTCAACACATTGGGCATGATTTGAGCACCATATAAAGTGTGCACTGCTTCTGTAGGATTCTCCCCAACTCCCGGTTCAGCTAGGTAGGCTACACAGGAACACGCAAAACAGACACACACGCTGCAGACAACTGCCATATTACAGAAGTTGCACCCATCTACAGCTGGTGTTCCTCTTGCCTTTCAATTTCAGAGGCCCCTCCTTCCACCATTTCCTAATCACTCCCAAGCCGGGATGCTCAGGCAGCCTACTTTCCAAGCACACTTCAAGTCTTATTCAAGATGAAGCACCTGACATATTTATAGCAGTGTTTTTTAAAAGACCATTTAAATGTGTAAAGCAGTGCTACCATTTTTATTAGTTCCTATCTGATTTTGTGTCACTGACAAAGTTCATGGGTGTTGTGTCCCTAAACCCAGTTCCCCATCAGCCCTGTGGTTTTATCATGTAATTTTGTGTAGAGTGGTGATTTTTTGGTACCTCATATGCACATGGTGGCAGAACCACCTGCATTTTAAAGATGAGGAAATGGAGGTTTTCAGGGCTGGTTAGTGCAGGACCACAGATTCCCAGCTGAGGAGCTAGACTTGGCCTTGCCCGGCTACCCTCCCCTCTTGCTCAGGCACTGGGCAGGTCTCAGATAGGCTAGAAAGGCCAAATGGAGGAAGACTCGGATCTGATACCTAAGCTCCTAGGCTTTGCAACTCTTGGGTCCGTAGGTAGTGTTTCCTCCCTCTTTTCCCCTCATCTGCCCAGATACCTTCCCGGCAGAGTGCTTCCCTCATGACTGCACTCTTCCCACAAGGCTCACAGGCTTGGCTGCCACTTCTCTCCTCTGTCTCCTTGGTGTGTGCTGTAAGACTTGGCAACTGACCAGGCCTCCTAAATGTTTCTGGATCTGGACTGCCTAAACAGAAGGCTTGACTGCAGTGACAGGCAGAAGGTGCCAAGCTCCCAGTCAGGCATGGAGAAAGGTCCAGGCAGGTCAGCACCAGCCTGAATATACCTGCAGCTTAATACAATGCTCCTAACAGTAGAGCACACAGCTGCCGCCACAGTTCAGGATGTAACTAGAACCCCACCCTCCACTTGATCAGAAACCAGGGAATATATTCCAGGCTGTCAGACTACTGTGAAGATCCCCAAAGCTCCTAGTCCCCCAACTGAATCATCCTTTTACTCACCTAGTTGTTCTTCTTTACCATCCCTTGTAAGTGCTCTGTGAGACCCATCAATATTTCACATCTGACCCTGTACTTCCAGGCCTCCGGGGGAATCTCCCACCCATCTGCAACCTGCAAGATCCTCTGTCTCTTTGGATCAATACCCTGTGTTTTTCCATACTCCTTTGGTGATTAACCACGTCCACTTTGTGAAGTGCTTAATTCATCATTAGGTGCTATCGCTTAACCTCTCATTTGCAGACAGATTGCAGTTTAAGAGTGGATTGTGTTTGCAGGTTAGTGGTAAGTGGGCCATTGGAATCAGACACATGCTCCCACAGAGGTTGTGTTGCAAAGGAAGGGGTGGGGGAAGGTCAGTTCATGAATGTCTGTTTCATCCATAATGTGACTGAGTGGGAGCATAGCTCTGAGTGCAGAAGGGGTGGGGAGACAGAGGAGGCAGGGGAGGACAGAAAAGACTTGCTTTCCCCTGAGCAAAAGACCAGTTGCCCCCAAACAAAAAGATTCTTAAGTGGGGGTGTTTGTTGACTACTCTTAGGTGATGAAGGACTGGCTGCTAGCCTGATGTGGAATAACTTAAGTTTCTTAAATCTGTCAAACTATCTTTAATCATGGAAAGAGCTGCTTGTACATGCTTCTATATCTTTCTGGAATATTCTCCTGTTTCTTGGTTTCTGTTTCCTCAAGTGTCATCTTCACCAGGCCTTCTGCCCATCTCTGGAAACCCTGCCAGGTGTTTCTTAGCCTTCAGGAATTTGCTAGCGTTGTTGCCCCAAGTTTTAATGTCCTCATAATAACTTCTGCTTTTTCTTTGGGGATTATTAAAGCAAGTTATTAGGAGTAAATCTCATAAATGTGTCTTCCCAGGAAAGGAGATGACAGGTTAGCAGTAGAGACTTGGAGTCCAGCAAACCCAGGGTCAGTCCTAGCTACACAGCTACAGTGGCTGGTGACCTTGGGCTAGGAATTAGCTTACAACTTGTTTCCTCATCTGCTGATATAGGGTAAGGTGAGGAGTTGTGAGAGAATTTGCACGGACCAAATTGCTTTCCCAACTAATAGGTTGTTGGGTAACTATCCCATCCTCATCACCAATTGAAGCATTAGGTTCACCAATCTGCACAGTTTCTTTATTGGTTTTAGCAGTTACACAGACACACCAGGAAGGGCAAGGGCCAATGTGGGCTGGAAGGCAGGCCCTCCAAGCATCTTCATATTCTTTCTCTGGCCTCTTTCTCCCTATAGTGTTCTCTCATGCTCTCTTAGGTGCTCTTGCTCTCTGTCATGTTTTTTCTCATCCCTGTGCTCTTTAGTCCCTCTCTCCTAAGCTCAGGTGTGCACACTGACACAAATGCACACCCACTGGGTTGCACAATCATGGGGAGGATGCAATACCCCAGGTGCTGGGTATAGAGGCTAATGGAGGGGAAAGGCTGACTGACTCACCTACCCTACAAGGGAGAAAGTAGGGATTCTCAAGTGAGGTGATTCTTGGATATTCTTAGGTGAAGGACTAGCTACCAGCCTGATGTGGGATACTTCTTAAAATCTGTCAGTTTTGAAATTTCTTCAAATATTGCTTCTCTATTTTCTCTCGCCTGTCCATCCATCATGCCAATTTCTTAGAGTATTTTAGACTTTTTAATAAAAACTGTTTCCCATGTCTGTTAAACTTAAAAAAACCATCTTTTTTCCTTTGTGTTGCTTTATCTAGGATATATTTTTATTCATAACTCTTCTAACTCACTGGAACTGTTTCTGCTTTGTTATTATTACTGTTTAAATTAGTCTATTGAATTTCTACTTTGTATTGTTGTGTTTTTCAGTTCTACAAGGTCTATTTGATTCTTTCTTATAGATTCCAATTCTTTGATGAAATGCTCCATCTTTTCCTTTATTTCTTGGCGTGTAGACGATAGCTATTTAAAATCCTGTGTCTGCAAAAAAAATGAAGGAAAACATAAACAGATGGGACTACATCAAACTAAAAAGCTTTTGTAAGGCAAAAGCGACAATAACCAAAACAAAAAGGAGCCCTACTGAATGGGAGAAAACTTTTGCCCTAAATACAAGTGATAAAGATCTGATAGCAAAGATACATAAAGAACTCACACAACTTAACAAAAACAAAGCAAGAAGCCCAGTTAAAAAAAAATGGGTAAAAGAACTAAAAAGAAACCAAATGGTTTCACTACTATATGGGACATGGGAAAGATAAACAAAAATCCATGAAGAAAAGTCAAAACAAGTCAACAACCAAATTGAAGTATACAACTTGGGGGAGGGGTTGGGACAAGGTGGGAATGATGGGGGGGTGAACCCCAGAGATCACAGAGATGTGAAATTTATGTATAAATAAATTATTTTAAAAAATACAGTAAAATAAAATAAAATATACAACTTAAAAAATAAAAATAATTTAAAAAAATGAACTAAAAAGACACTTCTCCAAAGAGGAAATACAAATGGCCAATAGGCATATGCAAAAAATGCTCAACATTACTAACAATAAGGGAAATGCAAATTAAATCCACACTTACATACCATCTTACACCAGTTAGATTGGCCCATTTAAAAAAAAAAAAGGGATAACAAATGTTGGTGTGGATGTAGAGAAAAAGGAACACTCTTGCACTGTTGGTGGGAGTGCAAACTGGTCCAGCCACTATGGAAGGCTGTGTGCAGGACCCTCAAGCTACTGAAAATGGAACTACCATTTGGCCTAATTATCCCACTACTGGGAATCTACTGAAAGGACACAAAAATGATAATTCAAAAAGACACATGTACCTGGATGTTTATCGCAACACTATTTACAATTGCCAGGATATGGAAACACCAAAATGCCCAAAACTGATGAATGGCTGAAAAAGATGTAGTATATCTACATAATGGACTATTATTCATCAGTCAAAGAAGACAAACTTATGTCATTCGCAGCAACATGGTTGGAGCTAGAAGGAATCATGTTAATGGAAATAAGGCAGAAAGAAAAAGAGAAATATGGGATGGTCTCACTTATATGAGTGATACGGGGAAAACAAACAAACAAATGGACAAGAAACTTTTAAAACTGTCAACAGAATTGAACAAGAGAGCAAGAGAGGGGGAGGAGAGTAAAATTGGGGGAGGGCACAAGAAATAAAGATGGTTCACGGGTTACAAGGTAATGGGAGAGCCTCGGGGTAGACAATGATGTAATATATAGATATATGTTATATATATCACATATATATTATATATAATATAAAGTATGTTATATATTACATTATATATTTATTATATTATACATTATACATACATTACATTATATATTATATGTAATATATGCATATTATATGTGTGATATATATGTATATGTACATATATATTACAATATTGCAATCAATAAAAAATTATAAAAAATGAAAACAAAATTCAGTGTCTGTTAAGTCTAACATCTAAATCACTCCAGTCTGTTTCTATTTTCTGTTCTACTCTCTCCTTTCTTCCCATGTTTTGCTGTCTCCTGGAATGTCTGATAATTTTAATTTGAATGTTGGACATTGTGCATGAAACATTATAGAGAGTTTGGATATTGCTCCCTTCCTCTAGAGAGGATTTAAGATTATCTGGTTGACTGGTAGAGTGCTTGCTGATCACCTTGATCTGGTCAAAAGCTGTTTGCTTATTTCAAATTTTCTTTTACTCCTGGGGTAACTCTTCTAAGGTCTCAACTAAACAGTTGGGTGCTTGTTAACATAATTCCTTTTTGCCATATCCTCAACTCCAATACTTGTGTCTCCTGAACCAAAAGGCTAATGAATTTAATGCTTAACTTTTTAACCTCTTGAAGGCTGATTTCTACATGACTTCTTAGTCTCTTGGTGTGCTAGACGCTGTGATACACTGATCCTATCCCCTGTCAAGCACGAGAGACTTAATCCTCCAATGCAGGTAGTCTTATCAGAAGATAATCTTCAATCATAAGTCCTTTGAGGATGACCACTGCTGAAAAAAAAATACTTTCCCCAAAGTATATTCCCCCAATGTACACATCCTTCTAGGTGCTGTTGGCACTCTGTGCAGCAAAGCAGGACAACTCAGAAGAATCATTCTAACTGGCACTTCCTGTGGGGTCAGCTGGGCCTACCATACAATCCACAGAGACTGATACTAAAACACCCTCAAATGAGCATCATGCTTACTAATCTGTTTCAGGAACCCCATCTGAGCCTGTATATGTACAACTAAGCTGCCAGCAAATGCCTTGAGGGGAAACTGCACAGAATATTAGGTACACTTTAATGCATTATCTATACTTTAGGATCCTGGCTCTTTTGGGACTCTGGATGCCTTGTTTGCTTGCCAGTGTTTTCCAACCACTGGCTTTTGTATTTTAACCAGCTTTTATGGCTGTTTTCAATGGGGAATTAATCTGATAGCATTTGCTTTGTCATAGCTGGAAGTAGATTACACCAGGTATTTTGATTGTCAAAAACTAAAAAGAGGAATGTTGTGGAACTAATTTTATTCAGTAAAGAACAATGAATTAGAGATACAGGTTTGATGAGAACTGGAAAAGGAAGTGACGTAGTTGTCTCTGACTACTGTGCATCAAAGAGAGTTTAGATCACAGTCAGATATGTGGTTTGGACTTCAGAAGTATTGATTTCATCTCTCACAGGGACAAAAGATGAAATCTCAAAGCCAGGTAAGTAAAAAGGAAGAATTATCAGACAACATCTAGAATAAAAATAACTGTAGATGACATCATCATGACAAAATATCTTTAAAAAAATCAATTTAAAAATTAGGCAGGCTGATATACTAGTATGGTTTTGTACAAATAATAAATAACAAATGACTAGACACGGATAAGTTAATAGTGCAAACAACAGCACCAACAGAAGGTTGCTGCAGAAATCTAGCAACAGCAATCTAATAGGGACCATGTACTTACCCAGGTTCTGAGAACCCAACCTCAAAAGCATAGGTTTAGCAAATGAACTTTCTATCTCTTCTCCCTTCACCCCATAAGGAACAAACTGTGGGGGATGGTTTTAGAGTCACATGTATGGAATGATTTTAAATGATTATGTTGCTGGAAAGTAGAGGGGGCTTCCATTAAAGCTGGTGGCCTTGTCCTTACTGCTGTGTATGCTCAGGAGGGGCTGGAAGTTGAGGATTAGTTGGTTGAAGGGAACAAGGGAATATTTTGACTATCCATATGATTTGAGAAGTTCAAGTCAGCATTAAAGTTTGGGGGATTTTACTTCAAATATTGGATTTCTGAATTCTGTTAGAAAAGCAGATCTACCAAAGCAAGATCCTCTTTTCTGCGTGTCAGCTAATCAATAGGAGCTAGTTTTCCAGTCCCTTTATACCAGACTGTATTTTCCAGCTCCCCAAAACCCTTCCCACTCATTCAATACATGCTTTTGACCAGGCCAGTTTAAGTCATTTTTGTCATGACATTGGTGTTTTAAACTCCCATTGGAATGGTGTTTTAAACTCCCATTGTAGAGAAAGCTAATTTTTTTCTTTTTGCCTATTTATTTATTTATTTTAAAATGAACATTACATTATAACATTATATAAGTTTCAGGTGTGCATCATTATAAACCAATGTAAATCACTTTCACCAGTAAAAGTTGTAAAAGCCCAACTCTATCCTTTCCTTTACTGATGGTGACTTTTACCAAGTTTACTAGTCCTCCTTCCCCCCTTCCCTTTTGGTAACCACTAGTAGGTCTCAGAGTATAGAAGTTGATTGTTGTTTTATTTAGTTTATCAGTATGTTTTCTCTACATATCACATATCACAACATGAGTGAAATCATGTTGTTTGTCTCAGTCTGATTGATTTCACAAAGCATAACATCCTCTATATCCATTTATGTTGCTGTAAATGGCAGAAGTCCATCTTATTTATAACTTAGTAGTATTCCATCAAGTATATATACCACATCTTCTTTTTTTCTCTTTTTAAAAATTTATTTATATATAAATTTCACATCATTGTAATTCCAGGGATTCACCCTCCCCACCCTCCCCACCATTTCCCCCCTTTCCCTGCTACCTGAAGTTATATGCTTCAGTTTGGTGCTTAGCTTGTTTTGACTTTTCCTCATGGCTTTTGTTTATTTTTTCCCTATATCCCATATATTGGTGATAACATTTGGTTTCTGTCTTTTTCTTTTTGACTTGTTTCTGCTAATATGATTTCTTCTAAGTACATCCATGTTGTCATAAATTCATCAAATTTGTCATTTTTAATTCATGAGTAATATTCCATCATGTATATATACCACACTTTTTTTCATCTAATTATCTGTTTTGGGCATTTAGGTTGCTTCCAAGTCCTTGCAATTATAAATAGTGCTGCAGTAAACATCTGAGCACAGGTTTCCTTTGGGTAGATTCCCAGAAGAGTGATTGCTGGGTCAAATGGTAGTTCCATTTTCACTAATTTGAGGGGTCTTGACACTGCTTTCCATAGTGGTTGGACCAGTTTACATTCCCACCAGCAGTGTAAGAGTGTTCCTTTCTCTCCACATCTTCGCCAGCACTTGTTGTTGCCCGTTCTTTGGATGTGGGCCATTCTTACTGTGTAAGTTGGTATCGATATCATTGTGGTTTTGATTTGCATTTCCCTGATTACTAGTGACATTGAGCAATTTTTCATGTGCCTGTTGGCCATTTGCATTTCCTCTTTGGAAAAGTGTCTTTTTAGTTCTTCTCATTTTTTATTGGGCTTCTTGTTTTGCTTTTATTTAGTTGTGTGAGTTCTTTGTGGATCTTCATTATTAAACCTTTATCACTCTTGTGGAGGGAAAATTTTTTTTCCCATTCAGTTGGGCTTCTTTTTGTTTTTTCTGTTGTCTCTTTTGCTGTACAGAAGCTTTTAAGTTTGATGTAGTCCCATCTGTTTATGTTTTCCTTCATCTTTTTGCCATTTGTAGATGTGTCCAGAAAGGAATTTCTGAATTGTACTTCCTGGAGGGTTTTTCCCAAGTTTTCCTCTGTGTATGTTATGGTTTCAGATCTGACATCTAAGTCTTTTATCCATTTTGATTTTTGTACATGGTGTGAGAATGTTGTCTTGGTCCATTTTTTTTTGCAGGTCTTAGTCCAATTTTCCCTGCACCATTTATTGAAGAGGTTATCTTTGTTCCAGTGTAAGCTTTTCACTCCTTTGTCAAAGATTAGTTGACTATATATGTGTAATTTTATTTCAGGGCACTCAATTCTGTTCCATTGTTCTGATTGCCTGTTTTTGTACCAGTACCAAGCCGTATATCACATCTTCTTTATCCAGTGCTCTGATGTTGGGCATTTAGGTTGTTTCCAGATCTTGGTTATTGTGAGTACTGCTCCAGTGAACACAGAGATACTTTCAATGCTTAGACAAGGGCTTAGTGCCTCTCCAGTCTTCCCAGCACTCCCTTTCCAATGGCAATGAACATTCATGGTGCCTGTTTCCAGGATGGCTCTGCTTGTACCATGTTACCCCTCTCTGGACTGAGTCGTTGGTGTTGGCACATGATTGCCAGGACTGATTGACATGTTCTGTGTAGAAAATAATGTTGTGAACCAATTTCATTTTTCTTTCTGCGTTTTTAAAATGGAAACAGAGTGTAAATCCTGGAAGTTTGCAGTGGTTCTGATAAAAAAGTGAGACCAGGAAAGTGGTAAATGTCCATGAACAAGTTGGAAGTATGAGACAACTAAAAGAAGTTCAGTGTTTATTTTTGTTGTTGCTGTTTTGAAAGATATGGAAAGGAGCATGTAAACAGAGAGACAGAGAAAGCATAAAACATGAGGAAGGCAGATCAAGCAACTGTCCCCAGAGCTGTTTTGACTCTTCAGAATTTTTTAACTTCAGATCCAGTTCATGCATTTTCTTACAATTTTTGAGCTAGGAAAAAAATAATAATTTTGAGCTTAAGTGTTCCTGCACTCAAGAAAAGCTAATGATTCCTTAAGAAAATCCCAATGTTGACAGATGAGAGAGCGAGAGTGAGAGCGAGAGAGAGAGCGAGAGAGAGAGAGAGAGAGAGAGAGAGAGAAAACACCAGAGAGAAAGAATGTGAAGATTCCTGGGGGTTTGGGGGCTTAACTGTCCACTTCCCCCCCACCCTAGCCTGGCCTGGTCTGCCTGGTGTATCTGTGTAACTGTTAAAACTAAAAAAGAACCTATGCAGATTGGTGAACCTGATGCCTGATGCTTGGTCCTACAACTGGTGACAAGGATGGGTTGGTTACCCAAGAGAATATAATTTTAAAGGTATAAACATGCAAGCATTTTAAGATCTATTTTTACCCCATCATGTTCCCAACAAGGGAAAAAAAAAGGCTGCAGGTAAAGCTGTTTGCTTTCTTATGTCTGTCAGCTGTAATCAGACAAACCCCACTTAAGTGATAGAAAACAATTCAAATGCCATCATTCTTGTGAACCAGAAGAATATTTAACTTGTTGATGAAGTATTTAACATTACAAATGAATGCAAAACTGTCTATCAGCTCTGGTGTGATTATTTTGGAAATGTAAGTTTTTAGGTTGCTGAGATAATGAATGACCTTTGTGATATTTAGCTGGCCTTGTTGCTGCAGCATTTTGGAGGAGCTGCTATGCAGGTTCCAAGGAGAAAAACAAGAAAGATGCATATTATAACTCATACTAAAGTCACTTGAAGATCTTTTTACAGTAAATGTTTTTGAAATGAGGTGACAAAGAACTTCAGGCTGCTGCTGCCCTGTGATGGGAGTTGAGAAAGTGTTAAGTGAAGTTGTTAACTGGGGACAGCTGCCAACTATGATGGCTTCTCCCTGGCTCTGGTCAAATGATTGAAAACCTGTCTGTGAACAGTCACACAGATTGGGAGACACACAGAGTCGAAACAGGTGGGTAATTGAGAGAACTTTCTATTTTATGACCAAGTGTTTTGGCATCATGGCTGTTAAGATTTGACTGATCTCACTGGAAAATTGCTCAAACCTTTGCTATACTCTGTTTTGTAGACTCTAGTGGAACATTGCAGGCAGGGCGAGTCACACCTGCTTCATCATTTCAAATAGATACAGGACATGTGTGACAAATGAGTGAACGAAAAATTGTTCACTTCTCCTTGCTTTATGCTAAGGTTTCAAAGCTTTCCTTTGTCAGAAAAAGATATCTCAGCAATTTCTTTTCTTTGTTTTTTAATCTTAGTGATTTTTTCCAAATAATATATATTTTTATTGAATAAGTTTTGTTTGCATTTGCCTTTTGGGTGTTCCTTTTCCCTCTCCCACCCCATCCTCCTGGTCTCTCCATCTCTTCTTCCACTGCCATTTATTGTTTAATTTTTTAGTCTCTTGGGTTCTTCCTCTTTCCTGTAGCAATGTCCTTTTGTCCAGTGTGGATGTGGTTTCCTGGGACACAGTGGCCTGTGCTTAGTTTTCCAAGTGTCTTTTTTCTGCTGGCCACCAGTTCACACATGATTGCGTTTTTTTCAGTGCCGCCTCCTTCTTTCTGATTGGCTGCTCCAACCCATCTTCTGTCATATTTTGTTCCTTTGTTTTGTAGTTCTGGTTGCTGGCGTTGGGAGCATTTCTCCTGGCCAGAGTTTGTGCGCCAGTTTTTTTGATTGAGATAGGCTCCCGCAGATGGTTGGTCTGGTTTGTGGTGGGGCCACTGCCAGTCTCTGCGGCTTTCCTTACCCCCTAAAGTGGGAGGGTCCTTTGATCATGCTGAAGGCATCTCTGAACGGGAAATTCCATTCTCATCGTTGTAGATCACAGTGGTTGTATTTCTGAGGTAGTTTGTCTCTATAATCAGTCTTATAGTCCCGTGTCCCATGGATCTGACGTGTTCGTTGTTCTGGAATACTTCTTTGTTTTTCACCCTGTATTCGTGTGCAACTGCTGTTGAATCACTGATTTAGTTGCTTCTGGTGAGAGTTGACTGGATTTGGAGAAGACCAGAGGGAATGACCCCTACCACCCATTACCCCTCCCCATCAGCCTCCCCCCCACCTGCGTCCAGCAGGGGGGTGTTCAGTCCAGCAGCATAGCTGAACCAGGTGTGTGGGCGGGACTACCTCTGACTTCCCGGGCCACCTCGCGGTGTGGTAACTAGGGGGCACCCCCAGCTGCTCCCTGCTGCCCTGGCAGGCAGCAGGGCCCCCCCCCACCTTGCACTCCCCGAATCCCGAAAGGAGTGTGGCAGGTTGGATGGCTGGGAGCTCAGTGCCTGGCAGCAAGGCCAGTGTGTGGGCAGGGGTCCTTAGTGATTTCTAATAAAGAGAAATTAACAAGGAAATAAACAGTGAGGTTTTATTGTTCTATTTCCTTAAAGTATATATACCCAGTAAAATAGACAAAAATTCACTCTGTGGCATAAAGTTCTCTAGGTTTTGAAAACTTGATAGTATGGTATAGCCATCACCACAACCATAGAGAGAAAGTTTATCACCTCCAAATTCCCTTTGTGGTCTGCTTTTCCCTCCATTTTTTTCACTCCTGGAAACTAACTGTATCCTGTATCTCCTGTCTCTATGGTTTTGTATTTTCCAGAATGTTACATAAATAGAATTATACAGCATTTTAGTTTTTTAATTATTACATTTATTATGTTACTTTTGTTAAAGTCTTCACTGTTTTAATGTGCAGAGAGAAGAAAAGCAGAAAAATATTTTAGACTGGAGATCTTGAAGAAGAACCAAGAAGTGGGAAGTGGTTGTGCTCTTCTACAAAATTATTTTATCTCTGCTGAGAATGTACCTGTGGGATGTTGAGAACTGACGGCAAGGGTTTAAGCACCCAGATATCCTCTGTATGTTGCTCAAAGGCAGAACTCCAAGTGTTTGGCTCAGAGGAAGAATCCCAGTCTTCCTTTAGCCAGCACTGAGATCTGACCTGGGGCTGGGTAATTAACACAAGTAATTAGCTCCTGTTTAGTTATGAAGGCAGTTGTGGTGTATGCAGCCTCAGGCTTGGGGAGAAAAGTACAAATTAACTCTGTGCTGTGCTCCATAGTGACCATTTTTATTATGCTTTATCAACCTAGCAGTTGGATCAGGCTTCCATTCAGTTTGCTTTCTCTCATTATGATAATTGCTTTCTGAACAATGACATGTGTCAGCTTGATCCCCCTTACTAGGGGCCCATGAATTGTTGGTACAAGTAAACCCGCTGGCAGGAGGGGCAGCTGGTGAGGCTAATATTAGGGTACTGAGATTGATATTGAGTTTTAAAAATCAAGTTAGATTGCTCTATTAGAGATTCTGGGAAGGCTCATCATACATCAGGCTCATCAATGTAGACATCAACATACTTATATATGATTATCCCTGTTTTTCAGATGAAGAAATTTCTATCCCAAGGGTTCCCACCCAGCTTTTCTGCCCTTGAGTGGTTTCCCTGACACGAGCTTTAATAAACTCCTCAAAATGACCACCACCATGGTAGCTGGCTTCTACAAAGAGGCAAGAACTCTTACAACGTTTTGTCAAAATGCATCCTCCCAGAAAACTTCCTGATAGCATCACAACCATCCTATGCAGTAGACTAAGAGCAGGAAAGCCAAATTCCTCGAGATTCTTTGAGCCCTTTAAGGGCTCTCTTATCTTTTCATGGGCATCCCCAACTGCTGTCTGCAGAGAAGAAAGATGGCCAAGCCCTCTACTGTCCTAACAATAAGGGAGTAGCCAGACTCCCAGAGTCCCCAGAGGAGACCTCACATGCCTCACATGGGCACCTCCCTGTACTACTCGGGGAAGATCCTCTCCTGTAGCCCTGGCAGGGTCTAAAATGCTTTTCAGTCCCAGCATAAGTGGTTATTTCATGAAGACTTTGTGTGTGTGCATGTGTGTACACGTGTTTGAAGTGGGAGGGAGGAAATATGCAAAATAAGGAGAAACACAGTCTGTTCTGTTCCTTTGTGGAACCTCCTGGGTAACAAACTCAGAGTCATGGCAAATAACTCAGTGACATAGGTCCTTAAAATGTACACATCCCCACTAAGCCACATCCTTGTAGGAGTGAGGAAGTAACCAGGCAGGAGCTGAAAAACAGTGTCCAAATTTGACTGACTGTGTAACTTCAAGTGAGTTCCTTAACTTGAACCTCTGTTTCCCCATTTATAATATGGGGATCATAGACTGCCCGTCTAGGGCTATTGTGATAAATAAGATCATGTAGTTAAAGATAAACAACTGAAGACTATTTGACTCTCAAATATATGCTTTTAGGCATTAGGTAGATACATACACTTCTGTGTGTACATGACAGCTATAGGAAGCCTGTGATATCACAGAGAGCTCACGATATCATAGTGAGCATGTCATATTACAGTGAAAAAGAATTACATTTAAAATTTTACTTAAATTTTTAGGGTTTTTGGATAAAGCTAATAAGCAAAACATGGGAAGGTAAGCCTTTTTGAGGACTGCTAATAAGTATTTAGAGTATACAAGATGTCATCTCAGTTTAATTGGGGATTCTACCTACTAGGGTTGATAAGTGGTCAGTTAGAGCATTGTGATTAAGCAGTTTCTACCTAACCTTAGGTAGCAAGTGGTGAACATATAGTTATCTGGACTGAGGATAAAGACTGATTATGGAGGAATGATGTCCCCCAGTACCAGTCAGCTATTATCTAGTAGGCTTATTTATGGTTAGTCAAGTGAGAATGACAGTCTAGAGAACCATCCTTTATGTGGTTTTATGTTGGTAATATGGTGTTATCAGAAACTGTTTAGGAAACTCATGTCCTCCTGGTGTAGTGTAATAAAGCAATATAATAATAATAAACAACAAATGGCATGCATACCTACCACAACACACCACCCTACCAAAGCAATGCTAAAACTATGACCTTTCAACACTTACTTAAAGAATTCTGCCAGTTGTTTGTCTACAACATCTTGTTTTTTAAAAAAGTAACATTAAAATATTATCCAAGTAATATATGTTCCTTATGGGAAAACGTAGTTAAAGAAAAGAAAATAATCACCTATAAACCCCTGCCCCTTCCTGGCAAGGTAACCATTGTTAACATTTTAGTGCATATCACTTCAGAATCTTTTAAATCTATGTATACACCCCCCCATTTATAGACCTACAAATATGTTTATTTATAGAATAACTATATTTATTATATTTATATAATATAATTATTATATAAATAATTACATTTATTATTGCTATATACCAACTATATACAAAGTTGTATAAACTGAATTCTTCATATGCTGTCTCTTGAACATTTCCTGAACTATGAAGTACTTGAGGTATTGAGTATATCGGAGGTATAAGGGGTTGGGGTGGGGTGGGGTTTGCTCCAGCACTGGCCATTTACAGCACCCTAACAGCACAGCCTTCTAAAAAGGCTTGACCTCTGTGTCTACATTGCATATATATTGTGAATTTAGGGAACATGACTTGATTGTGGGAGTCCCATATGTAAGAAATCAGAACTCATAGGCCCTAAATGAGAATGAGTATTGTGGTTTCTTCATAAAAGTGAGCTGGAATAACATGTTATTTGGCATTTCCACCAGTAGGGGCCCTTTGCTATGTACTTGCTCTTGCAGTCCAAGCCCTGGGAGAGGACGGGCCACAGAACTGTGAGCTTGGTACATGCTTTCTTATCACTTCTTCAGTCAGAGAAGGGATCCACCACCCTCTTCTTCCTTCTGTGTACCTAGGATCTGAAACCTCCAGGGTGTTTCTATCAGCAACTCTCCAGCCTGTGGATACAACGTGTCAGCTCATTTCAGCAGGACCTCTGTTTCAAGAGCCTTCATTCCAGTGAAGTCTTGCTGTCTCAATTCTGATGAACTTTCTTGAGGATTCAGAGAATGTAATTTGTAATTTAAAAATGGGCTCAAGGGATCAGGATGATGGCTCACTGGTGATATGGTGGTGGGAGAACTTTAGGGCATACAACTATGTAAGAATATATATATTCCATTAAAAACGATTTAAATACCTCCCCAAATCAAAATGTTATTATTTATTTATCTTTTTTTTGAGACTAGGTCTTGCTATGTTGCCTGAGGTAGTTCTGATCCCATGGACTCAAGCAATCCCCAGCCTCAGCCTCTTAGGTAGCTGGGATTACAGGCGTCTGCCACTGTGCCCGACTGTTTTTTTGAGACAGGTCTCGCTATGTTGCCTGGGATAGTCTTGAACCTGTGAACTCAAGTGATCCCTGGCCTCTTGTCTTCCAATGCTTGCATCGCAGACGTGTGCCATGAAAAATCAGGAATTTACAAAGCTGTTATTAACACACAAGGATGGACTATTTCTGAGATGTTGGTTTTTGTCTGGGTCCTGGTGTAGGTTCCTCCAGACTCCTAGGTGACTGGGCAGATTACACCTCTTTGGTCTGCTGCTCAGTCCCACATTGGGACATCTCATTCTGGGCCCAGAACTCTTTGTGGCAAGTGGCACTCACTAGAACCAGTAGAAATCTAGGGAGGGAAATATATTTGGGAGTTTCATGTACTCAAGGCACAGGAAAGGTGGGTCCCAGTCACAGGCATCATGGATTGTGCCCACTTCCTCCCTCTGGTATCTACTGCTCTCTCAAGGTCAATTTTATGTCTCCTCAGCAATACTACTATAGCTTCTGTAACAAGGTCCAGTGTGTGTGTGTGTGTGTGTGTGTGTGTGTGTGTATGTGTGTGTGTGTGTGTGTATGTATGTGTGTGTGTGTGTGTGTGTGTGTGTGCATCTGCTGGCCTGATTTGACTTATAAAGATATACTGTCTCATGTTCTCCTTCTCTCCTATTTACTGAGTTGAGTTTTATCTCAACTTCCTTTTCCCCTTTCTGAGAGAGTTGACACTATTC
>PVHY01010331.1:0-52396 GCA_004024945.1 Uropsilus gracilis | reverse complement strand
AGAGGAACACTATATTTGTACTGAGACCTTTATTTTAAAAAATTTGACAGATACCAAGGCCAAGGAAAGGCATATCAATCAGCGAGACAGAAAGACAAGAGTTTATAAAGTGATTTTAAAACTACAGAAGCATTCATTCAGGGTAGAGAATTTTTCCATTATCAAAGGAAAAAGGAAAAATACTGGAAAAGGGGGGGGGGTGACAAGAAAGAAGCCTTAATATTTGAATGTAGAAGAGAAAATCAGAATACATGAGAGGACTCACAGACTAGCTAGGAAAATGGGAGTTAAAGATAACGATGAATTTGTGGAACCCACATGAAAGAATGGATGTGACCATCAGACAGAACATTCATGGCAATGATTTCTGTCACAAAAATGACAGAAGTAGGAACGGTCAGGGAGGGTGGGGGGGGTGAACCCCGGAGATCACAAAGATGTGAAATTTATATATAAATAAACTATTTAATAAAAAATTTTTTTTCTTAAAAAAATGACAGAAGTGGTTAGCTTACATATCTTGCTATAGAAGTTTGAGATTTAATAGCCTGTCTGAAATTAGATTTCATATTTCAGAACCACATAAACTACAAGAGCTGTTTAACTTCACATAGACAATTTTACATTTGATCTTTTTTTAAAAGTTGATATATACAAATAACCTCTATTCATAAAAAGACAAACCTCTATTCATGAAAAGACAAGGATTGCTAATATATTAAAAGGAATACATTGGAAAAGGTAAATATGAGATTATAAAAGGTAGATTCGATGACTTGGCATACATACATTTTGGATTTGCTAGGTATATTTGAATTAAGTATATTATTATTTATCAAGTAAGCTCTTAATTTCTTATGGCTTATGGTTTCAGTTGATTTCTTTATATTCTTCATCAATTGTTAGACAAAATTTTATTTCACTTTTAAAAGTATACTGATGCCACAGTATACTTTTCAACAACTAAATTTAGTAGGTTCTTAAATCACACACACACCACAGAGAGAGAGAGAGAAAGTGAGAGATGTGACTGACAAAAAAGAAACGTTTAAAGCAAATTTTCTATTTTCAATATATGGGATAAGAAGGTAGAAGGTTATATGGCTGGAACTATATACAGCACATAATGTTATATAAAAGCACTTCTTGAAAAATACATGACTAAGAAATAGTGGCTACCTTAAACTCAGTCAAATCAGCATATTTCAATGGGGAGAAAAGTTAGCATTCATATTCTCACCTCAGAGAATAGGTCTTAGGAGAAATTTATATCTCAAAGGTGACATTAATATAAAACATATAGTCTTGTGAATGAAGAAACATTTATTAAGTATATTAATATTTACCAGAGGTGACAAAGTGATTTTAAAATTAGTAATCAACATGGATAGAAGTATTTTACTAACTCAAATGACAGTTACTATTCAGGAAATAAAGGGGCTTTTATATTAATAGTGAATTAGATCAGCTCACTGGAGAATTACCCAGCAAAATACTGATATTGTTATGAAATGGCATCCTATACCTTTAATGTACCAATCAAATATCAGTTTTAGAGAATCCAATCAATCAAATATCAATTTTCGAGAATCCAATCAAGCGACAACAACAACAACAACAACAACAACAACAACAACAACAACAAATCTATCAAATGAAAACTCTGTCTTTGTAACAGAGGAACATAACCAGCAACAGAGGTAAGAAAAATTTCCATATGATCTAAAATCTTTTACCTAGTGTTGAGAAAACTCCAAATATGAAGAGTTTCACCTCTAAGATTTTTGTATTAACTGATAACATATATAGAGAGCCATGTTTGAAAAATTCCAGTAGACTATTTAAAGTTTGTGGGTTTTGTTCTTAAAATTTTTATCTTAATGTCTCTCTTGGCATATTTTTCAAAATTCCATAGTCATCATAACCTGTCTCAAAATATTTTCCCTACTCCTTTGGCCACAATGTAAGTTTCATCATTTCAGACTAAGAACAAACAAAGAAACAGAATCCAAAAAACAATATCAAAATTCTTCCGTACAATCTCCTGCTGTTTCTTCTCACAATAGCTTAGGTATTGTGACTCTCACAACCCCATGCCCTAGGAAATCCATCTGAAGAAAAAAGAAACTCTATATTGAGAAACAGAAAGTCAGGTCCCTAAGGCAGAAAGTCAGCAGGGAAGTGGCAGAAATAGGGTGCGGGCCTGACATTTCTGGCTTTGGAACCCTCACCTAGCCTCGCTTCTTCTAACACACATGTACTGCTGGATCAGAAAGATGACTGTCTTGGAAAATAATTTTTGCTTTTAAAAACTATATATAACCACATTAAAAAAGACATTTTTTTAGTCTCTTCAGTACCAGAAAATACATTTACAGATCTCTGCCAGTAAAAACCAGTTAATTCTGCAGCTCACATTCATTGGAATAGTTTCTTTCAACTGCTCCACCACCTGACGAAAGCCTTGGCATTCTGGAGATGTGGACTCAGAATTCACTAAAACTTCTTTTTTTAATTAATAAAGTTCAGTGAGTAATATCACCAAAAAATCTGCCAATTCTTAGGGGATGAGAAATTTCTTTGAAGCTCACTTTATCTTCCTTAAAATGGAAAGCCCCTTTCACCATCACCTGTGTTTATTGAAAGTCATTGTAATAACTAATTTTTGCCAAAGTGCTTTTCTTTCCTTCCTTTGAAATATAGGACCCATCTTGTTTCCAGCTCAAATGTCACCTACCTGTTAACAGGGGTCAGAGATGGCTACCTTGGACTCTCTGATGATATTATGACCAGTATTCATTTTAGATTAGTCATATTATTTAAATTTCTGCATTTCTCTATAAAATATTTAAAACAATAAACACTGAAAATTTGAAGACAAAAAAATGAAGTATGACTGCAAAAAGTTCGTAACTTTTAAAACTAATCAAGGGAATAAGTACACACATGCCTAAGAAAGGCAAAATGAAGGGAAAAGTACTTAAAATATTTTACAGAGGATATAAATTAAATTGATACTTGATAGAGGTTTATAACCAGTATTGATGTCATCTGAATAATTTTGTGATTTTCTTTATACAAAGCATATTAATGACAGGATATGATGAAAATTAGACTAAACAGTTCTTTATAAAGTTTAATTTATGTCTATATGGTCTAATGGAGCATTCAAACAAAATATGAAGATAGAAGCTTTCAATTATTTTTGAAAACTGGCATACTCTCCCTCTCCAACAAACCATACGTCTACAATTTTGAAAGATAAAATGACTGGCTGGGTTAATAAAATGATATTAATATAATGGCTTGTTTCATTTTGCAGAATTTGCCTATTGAAAAAAATTTAAACTTGATGTAGTGCAAGGTAGTGAAAAGGTACAGCAAAATAAATGAAAACGAAATTTCTCCTTCAAATACAAACATGGTTAAATGGAACTTGGGATTCAGACTGACGATCTTGGAAGAAAATTTCTGCATAGAGAAACTCCTGATTTGACTGAAGATTGAAAATTTCATCACTGGCAAACACAGAATTATATTCAGAGAAAAACATAAATTCACTAACATTCAGCTTAAACCTTTTTGACAGCTCAGTTTTAGCAACTACCGCTGTCTCAAACAAGGAGTACTGCTGAGACTGTTCCATCGAGCACAGTCTCTAAAGCCAGTAACCAAAGGCAGACTGGAGACCAGGTACCCGCACAATGCAGGCAGGCAACCGGCAAGGAAGAAGTGAAGGCGGCTCCGCCTTCCTGATGGTCCCGCCCAGGCAGCTCGGTGCTCCTGGACAGAAGGCCTCCTCTGCACCAGGCAGGGTGCTGAGGGGAGCGTATTGGCTGAGTGAGATCTTGTTTCCCACAAAGGGGCCTCTAGCAGTCAGCGCCTCTGCTTTCAAGCTGCAAAGAGAAGTGAACAGATTTCACTTCGTGGGCTTGTAATGTTTCTCCTGCTTCGCAGGGAGTTTTGTTAAGGCCCAAATAAGGATCTATTGAAAGTGTGTTATACATTTTTATACAAACCCCATCACTGCCATCATCGTTTTATAGATTTTCTTCACTGTATTAAAGAAGTGTGGAGACAGTTTTGAGACAGGTGCAACATGTTCACTATACGCTAAGATGTTGATCAGCTAAAACTACAATTTAACCTATGATGTTAAAATTAAATTCCCCCAGTTTTATTAAAGTGTAACTGACATAAAATATAAAGTACTCAGGGAATAGTTATAGTTTTAATTTTTAGCAAAATTAGCTGTTTTATTATTTTGTAGCTATAAACCTAGATTAACAGGCTAATAAGCAATTTTTAAAAGATGTACCTCCAAGAGTTGTATTCAGCATTTTTCCTTCTCAAACCTACCCCTCACAGACACTGACTGCACTTTTTACAACACAATTTATCACCTTGGTTGTACTCATACCTTTAGTTGCTCTCTTTTTACCTAGAGAATCAAATGTGAATTTATTCCTTAATTGTAACTCCAGCCGACCTCTGCAGGCTCAGTTCTTCCTGAACACATCTCGTGATCTCCTGGAACTAAACTAAGCCTGGACCCATGCCCGATCTACATCACACTCCCATATGCTACTTGACTGAGGTATCCTCCTGAATTCAGACCTGGTAATCAGACAAATAATAAAGACAAAACCATGGAAAGTTTTGGAAAAGGGGCTCATTCTGTGTCAGAAGCCACTGAAGAGTTTTAAGCAGGAAAGTAAGTAAGGTGATCCAAATTATTTTCACAGCATCATTTAGTTGCAATGGGAAGAATATGCCAGAAGACAAGGGTGAAGTAAGGAATTGGAAGGATAAGGAGATAACAGGAACAGCTCCCATGTTCCCCTAAACCACTGGGTAAAATGATGGGACATGCTAGGATTGGAAACACCTGGTTTGTAGTTGGGAAGATGGATGTGGAAGAAAACAGTTTGGGTGAAGAGCTCATTTATTTTATTTTTTTTTGTAACTCCACCCACCCCAGCCCCATGGCCCATGTCTTTTTATTGGGGGGAGGTGGAGGCAAGAGTTCTATTTGAGCATGTAAAATTTGAGAAATTTCTTAGATGCTCTATCCCTCTTTTTTCCCCAGTGATCCTTGCTTTATGCTGTGATTTTAGAATTCATCATATTGATCAACTTTTTTGTATGCTCATTTGTCTCTCCAACCAGCCTACACACTTCTTAAGAGCAAAGACTATAACCAACCTACAAACTTCTTATGGGCAAAGACTGTAAGACCTCTAGAGAGTTCTTAGACGAATGTCATTAAAAATCATTTGAAAATGAATAAAGGTATGCTCTAGAAATCAAGGAATAGAAACCAAAGACAAAAGAAATATTTATTTAGTCACCTCCATTACTAACCTTGAGTAAGGCCAGAAGAAATTACAGAAGACCATAAATCTATATCAGAGTCTAGTTCTTCAGTATTTAAGTTCACTTTTATATATTAAGTCAACTCCTGACCTTATGTCTCGCAGAGCAAGAGCTAGTAGGCCTGTATTGATTAGTTTCTTTATTCTGTACCCTACCACTGATAGCCATGACTTGAAGACGTAGGCAGATTTTCAGTAAGATTTTACTTTTTAAACATCTTATATTCATTGTTGTTTTTGTAATCCTGTATTTTAGATTTTAATACACCAAATGTATAGTCAAGAACACTTACCTATCCCTTTTAAAATTATTTGAATATTGACTAGAGCCACAGAATTTTTAAATTTTTAAATTTTATAATCACATATAAGCGATTATGTAATTCTACAATTGCTTATATAAGTGATTATATAAATCCAAAATCTCTTACATAAGTGATTGTAGAAGTTATATAATCACTTAGAGAATTGGGAAATTCATGATTCTGTAAGTGATTATATAACTTCTAAAATTTCATAATTCTGTGATAGCTCAATAAATTTTATATAGGAAGGAAATGCCTTAAAATGAAGTCAGGCATAGTAATAACTAAAAGAGTAAAATAAGGTTGAGTATCTGCTGTTGAAGATACCAAATTCAAAGTAACGTTTAATTTTTAAAGAAAAAAAGAAATGACATAATTCATCAAGTGTGTAAACTGACCATGGTAAATAGCAGTGGCTATGTTTCTGAAATGAAATAAATGATATTAAGAACAAAAGAGCATCAAAACATTTACAAGGATAGTCACAGTAAGAAGGGCTCACCAGTCTCAGAGAAACCAAACTGATGTAGACTCTGATGAGCGGCCAGCATGTCTGACTGTCCTAACTTCGACTGTTGTGAGGAGGTTGATGCTGAAGTAAGCAAGAGATTTTTGTTGACCTGTAATAGGAAAGGCAAATCAGAAACTAAAGTGTAATTTCCTGGGTTACTGATGCAAAACGATGAGAAATATTTGCTTGTGGGCAAACAAGGACACATGACAGGATCAAAGGAATGGAAATGAATTTGCATGCAGGCAGGTTTTAAATTTTACAAAGCAGGGTAGTTTTATCAAGGAAGAAATACAGTGGAACTGAAGCATAACTAATGAGAAGTAAATGTGCCTGACTGAAACGGGTTTCCTTATCATGGAAGTGGCATTGCTAATAACTTATTACAGAGTGGTCTTAAATGTCAGGCATATTAATGCAAAAAATAAGTGACTGCTTGATTGCATTTCATTAAGACAAAATGTTTCACACACATTTTTCTAGGTTTTTGTGAAATAACAGGTATTTCCTTTACAGCAACTGCACAGAACACCTGCAATACTCATGTTTACATTTAACATGGTGACACAAATAGCACAGCTGTAACCTAACTTGCCAGGTGAGGTCCTTTCCACTGCACACAGATACTCTTAAGACAATGTCTAAGATCAGCATTCAAATAATGAGCAAGCAAAATTTTTCTAAGTAAATAGAAAAAGCCTCCTACAATTCTGAGTACAATAATTCTACAGAAATAAAATGAGTAACTAGCGCAGTGGCACAGTAGTAGGACTACAACTATTTTAAGATAGCAACAGTTCACAAAGCAGTTTTGAGTGTTATCTCACAACTCAGAATTAAATTCAGCAGTGATCTGGTCTTATGCTTCTTATTAACCAGTCTTTATGTTTTTATATTTTATTATTTAAAAAATCACAATAAACATGATCTAATTTTGGAGAATTAGAAACAGCTTGAATTTCTAGTTTATAGCAAAAATCTAATACATGAGTTAACAAAATGCTAAATGGTAGTTTATGGCATACAAATACTAGTATGTGAAAAGCTTTTTCTTAAAAAAAAAAATTGGAATCACACACAATGCTTCCAATGTAGTAGCACTTAAAAATTCCTGTTTGATGCACTGTAAAAAACAGTATTAGTTGCATACTCTTTACCTGACTCATCACTTACATAATGCTTGCAGATGTCTCTCTTCCAAACAGTGATAGTGAGTGGTATCTTAGATTAAGTTTTACTTCTCTTAGAAGCAAAGATATTTTAAATATATGGTTGAAAAAAAAAAAAACCAATCCTGTATGATAATAAATTCCTATATTGCCAGTTAACTTTGTCACTGTACACAAAAATGAAAATATTTTTCAAAGTAGTTAAATGAGCTCAAATACCACATTAATGCTAAAAATATTATCCCTGCATTTACAAATCCTATAAGGAGCCACAGCTGAACACTCGCCAAAATTTATGTAGACTATTTATACTAATATCGTACCTAAAGCAACAGGAAAATCAGCTAAGATCTCTGAGCTTCATTTTTCATTTTGAAATGGAAATAATGAAAATAATATGTATGCTACAATGGGAATGTGCTGGGAACAGTAAGAAAAAACTGACACTCCACAGTGCTATATATGCTAATTATAAAGCACACAGTAGATACATAAATGATTAAATACTGTATGTTGGCAAAGGGGAATCATGAGGCACTATATAAATGTTAGCTATTATTACTAGCATGGCTAGAAGTAAGGGTAATTGGGATACGATCCAGTAAATTTTTCAGAGTGCTATGGTTCTAAATGGAAGTAGTACACACAAAGTGATATATTTGTCACTTAACTATTTAATCCACTTCTCTTTTTGGAATCAGTTTTACTTCTGTGTTCTTGAAAGTTTTTTTACTACGTGTCAAAGAATATGTTTTGAAATCTGGTACAAAGAACAGGTGTATTCTGGGGACATGAACACACATGAACACACGAACACACACACACACATACACACACACAGCTTCCCAGTCTTTCAGTTCAGAAATTTGCACTAAAAAATGAGTGAACTAGAAGAGCTAGAATTAGCAATTTAAGTGTATTTGATCAAACAGAAGAACTTATCACTCGTTATAAAGTTGTTTTTAAAAATGCAACTATAGCCTACGACTGTATGTTCTTCCTAAACATTTTTACAATTCTGCTGTCTTGACACATTTCTCTAGAGACTATCAAGTGTCCCTGCAGTGGTAAGTAGCAATGTAACAGAGCAGAGAGCTCATCTTCTAAGGTTTGAGATAACACTATAGTGATTTGAAATTAGCCTGTTTACACATATTCACTATTTCACTTAAAGGAAAAATAATAATAACCATTAAACAGAGTGAAGCAATATCTATTTTTGTAATATAGGCTGTGGAAAAGAATTGCTTAATAATTTTACAACAACAGAAAAGTTGGCTAAGATAGTCTACCCTACACCAATCTACCCTCTTTTCACAACTCATTTTCTGCTTGCTTCATGCAAAAACCACAGTCTGTCAAAGTCAGTTTAATAGCTCCATACTGGGGGGCAGAGGGAGGGCACAAATATTCAATGAAATCTATAATAGAGGAAATATAAGAAAACTCACCCAGAAATTTTGCCAAAAACACTGTTTTGCCTACTCTTTCAAGGTATAACAGCTTTGTGTAAAACATGCAAATATTAAATCTCTAGGAGAGGGTTAGTTTTCATGTTGAAAGTTATCGCCTCAATCTAAAACTGAACACAAAAAACTAAAAAAGCTGACAATCAGTTTCTCTTTTAGTGACTGAATTTCAAAACCACTGTGAGAGCATAGTCTTTGTACAACTCTAATAATTTAAGTGGACTTTGGATTATATGCTACATTTATCTAAAGCAGGATTGATTTTAAAGTTTCAAGCTGTAAAGATACTTCAAATTGGTTTTAAATTATAATTGAAAAGATGCATTAATGTCTAAATACTTAGGTTTACAAATGTATTCCATTTTTCCAGACAGCTAGTTTTTCTACTAAGTCTGAAGAATAAATCAGGTAATACTGTAATTTAAATACAGGTATGGTGGCAAACCTCCAATATCTAGGAAATGCTTTGTTGCAAACCAAATGTCTGTTGCAAAAAACTAAAACTCCAGTTAAAAAAAGAAAAAATTAAACAGAAAACCTGAAACAAATTAAGATTTAAAGTATCTGAATTTCAGGTATTTTAATATTCACCTAATGTAAATCCTGAAAGCACCTTACACTTTTATGGTATTTAGTTAGTAATGATAGTGGGTGACACAGCTAAGTCCCCTCTCTTTGATGCAGTTGAAAATGGGACTTCGTCATTACTGCCCCTGTGGGGTCTGACAGAAAGACCCCAGGAGAGACATGGGAAGTGCAAAGAGGAGAGAGTGGCCAACAGGACCTGGGGTGGTTGGTTGGGCACAAGACAAAGGCGGGCCAATGGTGACTGGGCACCATGGTGTGGCCAGGCATGCAGAGTGCTGGCTGGAGAAGCCTGGAGGGGCAACTGCCCAGGTGGGCAGCATGGTAGCCACTCTGCGGCCTGGAAAAGGAAAATAAAAAGGCTTGTTTTGTTTGAAAGCTGGAAAGCTGGTACCTGGCGAAAGCCGGGGATTTGTATGAGCTGATTTTGCATCAGTATTTGCTGGAAAAGACTGAAGAACCTTGCAGAAGTGAGGAGCTTTGGAAAGCTTGAGAGGGAAGCAAAAGGAAGACTTAGAAAACCTGGAGCTTAAAAGTTGGAATTTTTGTTGCTGAAAGACTGGACTTTGTGGGATGCCTGCTTCAGGTTTGGATGGGCAAAAAGGTACCATCTTGGATGTTTTGGGGACTTTCTTTTTTTTTTTTTCCTTTTTTTTTTTTTACATTTTTTAAATCACAAGTTTGGTAAATGGTTTTTGGGATACATCTTCCTCCCTCTGGCTCCCCTCCATTCACTATAACCCCTCCCTTTGTTTGCTAGTCTATTTTAAGTCCATTAGTCTCTTTCCTGTGGCTGTGTCTTTTCATTGGGTGAGGGACTTTGTTCTTGGGACCAGACGAACCGTGCTGGCAGGTTTTCAGTGTCAACCCTGCGTTGGGCAGCTAGTCCATATCCACTTGTGGTCTGTCCATGCTTTCTCCTTGCAGGCCGTCATCTCCACTCCCTTCTCTGTTGTTCTGGCATCAGGTTTAGGGGGTCTTACCCCCAGCCAGTGTTGGTGAAGAGGTTTTTCTGGATAGAAGAGGTTTCTCTGGGTATAGGCATCTGTGCATGGCCAGCGTGGATCATATTCTCAGTTTCCTTTTGTAGGTTTGCTGCGGGACCAATGCTCACACTCCTTGGCCTTGCTCTCCTCTCCCATGAGTTGGGGGGGGTGCCTTGCTCACCTAGAAGCACCTCAGAGATAAGGTCTTGGCTTTTTCAGACCCGGTGAGCGCGTAGCGCTTCGTGATGTCGTGTTTCCATATTTGCCTCTCTAGTCTCGCAGGCACTGGTTCTCTCAATAGTTCCTCTTCTTTGTCAGCTCTGGTTCGTAGGCTGGACTTTACCTGGTCCCTCACCAGTTCTATGATGGAGTTCCTATTATGTATGTTCTTCCTCCTCCTGAGGATTACCTCCTGAAGGGTGAGAGTGAAGTGAAAGGGGCATTCCCTCCCCCCCAGCCTCCCCACCTGGCACCTCCATGCGTGGGGGAGGGGCCCAGGTGGTCGGGCATGCCTCCCTAATACACCCCCCCACCCCCCCACACACACTCCTGAGCCTCATTTTTTGGAGCCCGAGAGCACAGCGGTGCCCGCGCACCGGTCCACCCCAGCAGGCTCTGGGGTGGCTCCGACTTCACTGCCACCCCCACCAAGGCGGCATGGGGCCGGTGCACGCGAGAGCACAGGTGGATGCCAGAAATGCTGGGCGACCATGGAGGCGCGAGTACTATGCCCGCACCCAGGTGCCTAAGTGCATGGCGCACCCCGGCAGGCTCCGGGGCGGCAGTTTTTGGGACTTCTGAAGTAAGACAACCGGCCACTTGTGGCATTAATGACTTTTGTTTTCCGTTATTAATAAATCCTGTTGTTTAAACTGCTTTGTGACTCTTGTGATTGGCCCGTGGGTGGAAGAACCTGGAGGGAAAAGCTGGATTTAAAAAATGCCACCTATTTTCCCTTGGTTCACCGGCTTGAGAGGCTTCTTGCCTTTTTATCACTTGATAGCAATACAAGCTAAGAAATGGGAAACCTGAGATAGGTAACAAAAACAGAAATTCAAACATGATTTCTAGGTCTCCAGATAGTTCCCTGAAGCCAAGACAGTGAAGTGAACATGAGGAAGAAATAGGATCATTATTAATGACAAAGTTTTATAGTGAGGTAAAATACCTGCAACCTCCCTCCAGCCACCCCATCACAAATTAGCTCATGTTTATTACAAAATTAAAATCTGCATCCATTATAACAAAGCTCTATTTTGTAATATAGAATCAGGATTCTTGTGTGTATGTGTGTGTGTGTTGTGTGTATACACACAGTGAGAAGCTTAAAATTAATACCTAGTCCTGGTTCAAATCACTTATCCAGGAATACGTGAACTTACTTCAGTGTATCTTGGTTTTCTTCAAACATTTATTCCCCCCCTCCCCCAGTATATTTCCTTACTTCATAAAGAAAATTTGGTCTTAAACCCACTGAAATCCTCACTGTCCATATAAAAACCGATACCTCGCTGCACCTATTCTCACGTCTTTTCATCTAGTATTAAAGAAAGAGATGCTCTTTGGTTCAAGGGAATCCCACAATCTGCTCCCTTGTAGATTCCCTAAAAAATCTTCCAAATTCTAGTGTCAATTCCCTATTGGCTCTCACTCTACAAGCTAGAATCATAGCTCTTTTGAATGTGTAAAAAAACCAAGAGCGAGCAAATGAAAATTGACACTGACATGAGCTTCATTGAAAGGTGAACTTGAGAATAAGCACACAACTGCTATCCATCTACTCCAACAGCAGTCTTTTAGCAGCTACAAAAAAAGCCTTTCTCCAGAATACTCAGTATACTATTCAAGTCACTCTGGACTGCAAATGCTGAAGTAGAGCATTTATCTAGGCCTTTGGGGCAGCTGACACTGTGGCTCCTCTATTTCCAGAAAACCATTTTCAGCTGGTTATCCTGCCCCTGTGTATCAGCATCATTTGCTGGATTCCTTTCTTCCCTCACACTACATAGTAGCCTTGGGTGATAATGTTTCTTTTTATTTCTTCATCTGTCTTCTATGTCCATGAGATTTCTTAAATCTGAAAGTCTTCTGATCCAGAAGACAGAACTAAACTAATTTTTAGCTAGTAGCTAACTAAATCAACTTGCCAGGAGATGGGACTCGTGGTGGCTGGCTTCCTGCAAGGCATCGCTAAGCCCATGGGTGTTCGGGCTTCTGATCAGTTCTTTCTCAGTTTTCAGCACTTTGGTTCAAGCCCTCCCTGCTGTTTGTGAACTACAGCAATAGTCTCTGATCCTTTTTCATCTCTGCCTCTGCTTCTCTGGTCCTTTTACTATAATGCCACCAGATGGTTTGTTTTTTAAATGCTAATTTTTTGAGCATTTCTTCTTGTCCCATTGGATAAAAATCTATATTTCTTAGCACAGGCAAATAAACCTTTTATTATTTGACCATCATTAAAGCCCCCCAGCTATCTCCAGCTGTCCAGCCTCATGACTCCATCTCCTATGTTCCAGCCACAACAAACTGCATCCAGTTCTCAGACAGCATTTCACTTCTCTGTGATTAAGTCTGTACTATTCCCATTTCCTGGTTCTATTTCCGAGTGGGTACCAACCCCCTTTTCAAGTTTTAATTCAAGTATTACAGGATGTTGGAAAAGCCTTTGTCTACTTAGGCCCCTTTTATCCTCAGTTAGATAGCAATGGGAACACTCTGGTTCCCAACTCTGGTAATTACCATCCACAAAGATATGATCTTTCTGAGAATAAGAACCAGTTTTGTTCATCATTCTTTAGTAAATGGTTGGTGGAGCACGAATAAGAACTGCCTACCAGTCAAATGAATGAATGGTGTGAAAGCAGTACCTGTTTTAAACTTTATCCAGAGCTAAGGTGATACTGCATTCAAGACTTCTTAAATGTGACTTTTTGATGGTAAGAATAACAGAATACAGGGTTTGAAAGTAACTCAGTAAGGTACAAGGTTTAATACTCAGTTTTAAATGGAGAGATGGGGGTGTGAAATAGAAAGCATGTATCTATTTACCTACCTACCTGTTTCTAGCCCTAGTTCCTGACACAGCCGCTCAAGTCCTCAAGAGCACCAGATGTATTTTTTAAATACCTGACTTCTGACTCTAGTTCCTGAAACCCAGCTCTTAAGTTCCCTGGGAATTTCCTAGGTGATAGAAGTGTCTTTTACTCTCATGGCAGGAATCTTTGTGGCGCTCTGGATAGGGGCTGGTCACCAAAAACACTAAATCATGATTAGAAGCTTGCAATTTCCAGCCACTTGGCCATAAGGGAGAGGGCTGGAAATGGAGTTAGTAAGGCCATATATGCAAATATGAGTTACATAAGATGAACTATACCTACCGGATGCAGCCTCAGTAAAAATTCTGATAGAATAGGGCAGTAAACATGGGGCGTGCTAGGAGGATGGCTTGCCCAGAGAGGGCAGAGGAGTGCCACATCTCTTCCCACGTAGCGTCCCTGCCATGTTGAAGTGTATTCTTTATCACATCCTTTTATATTTATTTGGTGATCAATAAGTACTATTTTCCTGAGGTCTATAATCTGGTGTAGCAAATAAATCAAGCCCAAGGGGTAGTACTAACCTCCAATTTAGAGGTGAATGTTCAGAAATACAAATAACAATCTGGTTGTGAAGCAGGGGGGTCTTGTCGGACTGAGTTTTTGCCCATGTGCAATCTGATACTATCTCCAGGTAGGCAGTCATGTCTGAATTCGAGGGCAGGGCACCCAGGTGGTGTCACAGAATGGACGAGGTGAGAAAAACTCACATATACCTGGTGTCAGGAGTGTTACCAGCATGGAAGAGTGCAAAAATAAAGGCGATACAGACAAAGAAAGTTATTTTCTTAAAAAAACAAGGAGTTTTTCCTATTTTTGAGAATTCCTAGCAGTAAAATCTAGCAATTTCTTCTAGCTGCTTCTTGAAGCTTATATTATACCTACTGTCAAGTCAGTCTTCCAGATGCTCTCAAAATAATAAAGCCAGTTTGCTCTTAGCATGTCTGGGAATGTCATGAGTATGTAATTGTGCTTTTAAAAAGATTATTAAAAGAAAAACCCCCCGAAAGCCACTATTCTACTCAAATCTTTTTTTTTTTTTTAGTGGCTAAAACTTTTCAAAAAAAATTTAAGATATACAAATAATTTTTTCTTGATTTTATAAAAATTTTCATTTTTCAATGAATAATATTTTTAAAGACAGACATAAAGTTTCTTAAACTGTCTTTATAGTATTCTTTGACTAAACATGATGTGCTGTAGCAGAATAAATTTAGGTTGCCCAAGTTTATATTCCTTTAGGGTAGGTGACATTAATAAACACACAAGAAGAAAGTTCTCTGACTTCAGATAATTGACAGAGAATTAAACAAATTCAGACAGGTAAAGATTGGAGATGAAGGCCACACTGTGAAATTTAACAAGGAAATGAATAGGAAAGGAGGGAAGAGGAAAGACAGACAAAATGACTAATTTAAGGGCAGAGGGTAATCTATCCCTACTCCCTCCTGAGCCTGCGCAACTCAGGTGGTCCTCCTGTTCTAGCTCCTTTATTTCGATATTTCTTTCCTTTCCCGTGCCTCTATCACCCACTTAAAAATACTTTAAGGGTAGACTAGCAGAACAGATTAATATATATCAAGTCAGGTATAAATATCTGATAACATGAAAAATACAGATTAACTATTTGTGAGGAATCAACCAATTCTCAAGGAAAATAGATGCTAGGTAATACCAATTCTGATATGCTGCAATCCAACCTGAAACAGAGCTAAAAACAAGGAATTTGTAAATAATAAATTCATACGTAGATAGTCAAGGGCTACTGTGATTCAGAGTCATGCCATAATCTGCCTTCGGATGAAAGCAATCGGATGAAAAAGTTATCAAGTCAATATCTGAGTATCTAAGTTTCCACCTACCTGTCTATCGGAAAGGATGAAAAGTTCTTTCTCAAAGCCAGTACCTCCATTAGTATTCACTTAAAGAAAAGTTGCACGTTTTCTGAAAAGATCTCCCTAGACAGTCTTAAACGGCTCCCATTCTCTCTTCCACCCACTTCAGTTGTGTGTGTCCACTACTTACTGAAATGGCCTTCATCCAGGTGACCAGAGGACTTACCATCTCAACAAACACCATGGTCAAATCTGCTGTCCTCATTTTACTTACTTTCTCAGTAGCTTATGAGCGTGTAACTCCTGTTTCTGAAAGTGCTCTCCTTTAGACTTCCTGGTCACCCCCTTCTTCAGGACCAGTGCCTCAACCTATGCAGCTATACTGTCTGATCAGGTAATGTCATCTACTGCCCACTTGTGCAAGTTTGCTGCCCCCCCAACCCTTCTCAGCTCATAAAAAGTACCTCCAGCATACGTGTAGCTGCTGAGAGCAACAACAAAGAAGTTGTTCCTAATTCCCGTTTTCCTTTCTTCTAGCCACATCCAATTTTTCACAGTTCATGTTAAAATTGCTTCCAAAATATATCCCAACTCTATCCATTCTCTGCATTTTCATCATCACCATTGTCTAAGTAAAGAAAACATAGGCCTGTCAGACTGAGGCAGCTCTACTGCCATGATAGCTGGTCTATGACCTACTGAACTAAACTAAAATCTAAGCCTGCAACCAGCACCAGGCTGTAAAACTCAAAATCTAAGGACAAAATCAACCAACCACAGACAGACAATGAGGCTTTAAGTTATAACTAGTGTCTAATTTTTTTGTTTTGCTTCCACCTTTTCTTTAAAAAAATCTTGCTGCATGTGAGGTGTTTCTAACCATTTTTGGCTTAGTACTACTCAACTTGTATTGATTTTTTGCTCAAACAAACTCTTAAAATGTTTGAAATATTTCAGTTTACCTTTTCACACCATACTACTCCATGCTACTATCTCCCCTTCCCTGGAGTACTTTAACAGTCTGCTAATTGATTTCTGCTTGGAAGAGTCTTTCTTTTTAAAATTCTTTCTCATGTCCTCCCTACTTCTCACCTCAGACATTTATTTACGACTCTAAATAAAATAGCACCCTCATTCTTTAATCAAGGGCAGCAGAATATGCTATCTCAAAATATGCCTCACTGGCATAAGACTTACCTTGAGAAACTAGACACAGGTTACATTTCTAAAGGGAAATTTACCTCAGAAAAGAAGCCAAGAAGAAAGCTGTTAGTCTCGAGATCACTTTTTCACCTGCATGAGGAGCTAGCTACACAGAGAGGCAATCTCTGTTTAGTAAACATCTCCTCTGCTCACTTTCCGATTACCTTTCCCTCTTGGAAGCCCTTCTTTGGAGTCTCCGATCTTTGTGGAGTCTTTATATGTATGTAATTAATTTCCCCCCTTCTGTTAATTTGTCTACGTCACAGAAGTCGCAGAACCTAGAAGGGAACATTTTTTTCCTCTTACAAGGCCCTTGCAAAGACCCGTGTGTGATTTACTCCTAATCACCTCTCCAACCTTATCATGTATCATCGTGCCTGCTGGCAAACTCACTGTACTATGTTAACTGTACAAACTGGACAATAATCTCTTTCTGTTCTTTGCTCATCCCATCCTTACTTGTAGTTAAGGACTGTTGCAGGACAGCATAGCTCTTTATTAAGTGTTTCTCTCAATGAGGCCTTCCAGAATCATCCTCTGAAAGAAGTCTTGCCCCCAGTCATCCTTTATCCCATGAGTTACTTCATTGTCTTTACATCACTTATTGTCTAAAGCTATTTCCTTTTTGATTTTATGCACCACAATAAAACATTTGTCAGCGTTCCATACCAAACACCAAAATATTTCTTGGTAGGCATGTAATACATATCTGTTTAAAGAATAGAAATTGAAAAGAAGAGTGAGTCTTCAACAATACATCTGGCTAGGATTTAGGGAAGAGGAAACTTAGGGAAGAGGAAAATGGGAAAATTTATTGTCATAGATATTACAGTATGAGTTAAAATATTAAAGCTAATCAAAAATATTAAAAGGTTAGAAAACAGAAATAAAGTCTCAGAAGCTTGGGTTACATAATAGTTTTGACATGACACTAAAAGTATAAGTGACATAAGAAAAAAAATGGATAAATTGAAATTCATAAAAATTTAATCTTCTGCCAGGCACAGTGGCTCGTGCCTGTAAGCTTCAGCCTATGAAGTGGCAGGGGCTTAGGGATTGCGGTTCAAGTCCTGCCTGGGGCCCGTAGCGAGACTTAGTTCCAAAAAAATAGCTGGGTGTGGTGGTGCACCCCTGTAATCCCAGCTACCTGGGAAGCTGAGGCTGGGGATTGCTTGAGTCTGTGGTACCCTGGGCAACGAGAGTCTGTGGTTCCACGCCAAAAATAGCGAGACCTAGTCTCAAAAAAAAAATTTTTTTTTTTAATCTTCTTGGTTTAAAAGAAATAAAAGTATGGAAACATACCACAGCTTTTAAATCTACTTATTGCTTTGGAACTATGTAAGAAAAATTAATTAAAAAAAAGATAAAGTAAAAAATAGTCTACAAAATTGGATAAAATATTTGTAAACATATCTGAGAGACTACCCATACCCAGAATACATAAAGAACTTTTAAAAGTGAACAATAAGAACCCACTAAAATATTTAAAGAATGGAAAAAAACTTTGAACAAGTATTTATTTCTCCAAAGAAGCTATACAAATAACATATCCAAAATGCCCATCATCATTAGAGAAATCCAAATCTAAATTAAAAGGAGAAACTACTACACACTCCAAAAATCATAATAAAAAGGCAGAAAATAACAAGAGATGGCAATGATGGGGAAAGAAAAATGAAACCCTTTTAACTGCTGGTGGGATTCTAAAATGGTGCAGCCACTCTAGAAAGGTTAAACAAAATGGTAACATTACCATATGTAGACTTCATAGTGACATTATTATTAATAATGAAATGCCCATAAAATGATGACTGGATTAAGAAAATGTAATATATTCATGTATAGAGTCTTTTTTGTAAACAAAAAGTAGTGCTGCTACCTGCCACATATGGAGGAATCATAAATATAAATTTTCTAAGGGAGAAAAGCCAGTTAGGAAATGACAAATATATAAGAAATACTAACATAAAATGTTCAGAATAGGCAAGTCTACAGAGACAAACCATTTGAGGGGTTGTTAGAAGTATGTGCCCCAGAGTACACGCAGCAATGAGGAACAACAGCTAAGAAATGAAGGATCTCTTTCTGGGGCAATAGAAATGTTCTAAAATCAGACAGCAGTGATATCACACAACTCTATGAAGATGATAAGCCTCATGAATTATATACTTTAAAAGGGTGGACAGGAGGATATATGAACTACATCATAATCAAACCTTTATAAAAGAGAATAAAGACATTTGAAAGGTTCATCTTTACAGAAGTCAATTAATTTGCAAATATGTCGACCTAGTTTCAATCAGCATTTATTTTACAGTTACTAAGCAGGAGGGATATAAAGATAAATAACATGACCCTCCACCCTGAGGGAGTTTCCAGACTAGCAGAGGGCATTCTCCACGAAAGCTTGCCAGATAAATGCAGAACATTGCAGCCTTTCAACGTGTGCCCTGAGCACTAAGAATACGGAGGCACATGGTGTATTTGTTGTACAGTATATTTGCCAAAAAAATAAAAGAGAGCTCCGAGTTGCTAGAGAATACATTGTTTTTTGCTTCTAGTCTTATATAATATGCATACTTAAGAAGATTTAGTAATCTTGGCACTACAATCATCACCCCAATCATCACTGCTATCAGGAACACATTTCCTGAACATCTGCAGGCCAAGGCAGAATATAGCTTGTTCTCTTTTCTCCTCTGCCTTCCTTCCCCTTGTCTATATTCCATATCCTGTTGACTTGTGATAATTAGGTAAAAAAAGAAAAAGTGATGGTCCTGACTGATACTGGACAGCTCAGTGACGTGGATAAGTCTAGCATTTTCTGACAGCTTTCTTCCAGAAGATGCCCCATATGAAAAGAGATGACAGCTGACGTCTGCATCTCATGAGGCTGTCACAGGGTAGCAGGTGACTACTGAATAAGAAAACATCTTCACTGCACTGACATACCTGACACAGTTTTTGACCACATTAACACCACTCTGGTTCTTTCCCTAAGGATGTCTCACCCTTTTACTTTCTGAGACATAACTGTATAAGTAAATGGCCACTACCTATTCAATTGGCTTTGAGGGGAGTGAACAGAAGAGGGACATATAATCACCTGTATTCATTCCAGATCTTTAAAGTTAAAATTGATTTTCTTACAATGGAATTAAGGTTATACATAAAGTAACCTTCCAGAGAGTTGCTGGGCTGAAAGCATCTGGACACAATGTAGTTGCAACTATTTATAATAAACAAGAGGCTTTGTATACCACCGTTTTTAGAGTAACTTCAGGGTCAGGGGAAAATCACTTAATATCAGTCAGTCTCAGTTCCCTCCTTTTGAAAACTGGAATTACCACTGACTAAGCTTTCAGGATTGTCATCTAGTTAAATGGGAAAAAACACAAAACATTTGTGCTAATGCTCAAGAGCATCATCAATACAATATATCACTGCTGTTGATGTGCGTCTCCATGCGTTTCCAGGTTTATATAGTTTACTCAGCACACACAATGGAATTGTGCTGGTGCTTCTTACCTATTAGACATCACATAATATTTCTCAGAAAATGAAATTACTTTGCTGATGCTATACTGAAAGTAGATCTCAAACATGCAATATTCTTAAAACTTTTCAAAAAACATGAAGCTACCTGATAGATTTTCAGGTACAAATATTCTATCTAATTCCTGGATAAATTCAAACTCAAAGAAACTATATAATAGATTAACTGCTGTAAAAATTCTATTACAAACTATGCATAGACTATTACAATTCTTTGGTACATCAGAATGAAAACTATAGTTTCAATGTTATCTTCCTGGTAATAACTACTTACCTTTGCAGCTGAGGCTCTTATCACCTCCTAAAAAAGACAATGGTCATAATTTCATTTTAATGAAATATCAACTGTTCTCAACATATTAATATGCTAATTTTTTAATACCAAAATTGTACAACTATAGACCAAGCATTCCCCTCTTCATTTCCATGATGTTTTCCAGTTGTATGGGCAATGTCTACTTCCCCTGATACTTCTTTTCATAGCAAAACTTAGAAAACATTTAAATGCTTAGAAAACATTTTAAAATATGCTTATTTTACATATTTATTTATTTCTTTAAAAATCTCACTATATTTCTTTTTTTGGTTATTTCTTCTTGTTAAAGAAGTTCTTTAATGTACGTTGTATAAATATTTTTTAATATTTCATATATCTTGTATAAATATTTCCCCAGGTTAGTCTTTGATGAACGTGTGTGCGCACTGAATATATGCACAGACACATACATATTTTAAAACAGGTCCTGGGCTGGCCTTTTCAGAGATATCAAGTTAGGAAAGCATGTCAGATTATCCTGAGTTCAGTCTGTTTATTGTGTAAGTACCAGAAAGGCACTATGAAAGTATAAGAAAGTCTGGTTTTAAGTTATCAGCTTGTTTCATCTAGTATCTCTTTGAAAGGCAATGTAATACAGGGATCAAATGGTTTAGGAATTTCCAACTTCTCATGTGCATAAAATAATCAAACCTACGGTGACAGAATCGAGTCTCTGCTTCACTTGCTGCATCTTCAAGGAAGAGTTTTCAGTGTGGATGTAGCCGTCAACTTGAAAAGAGGCTTGGTGCGGCAGTTTAGGGCTGGTGATTAAAGCATCTTGACTTTGGTGGATTCCAGGTAATGGAAATGTCCCACTGCAGCGTTTCAACATTTTAGCCTCCTGTTGGGCAACTGGGAAAAAAAATCCACAATTACAGCAAAAGCATATAATTATGAAATAATTGGCCTATGAAATTGTAGGATTAAATGTTCAGAAACTGCATAATACATTTTAAATTAAAATGCTGGGTAATAAGAAGACAACATCACTATCCACATGTGACATTACTAAATACTATAAAACCTTGCAGAAGAAATACATATTAATTGGCATGAGAACTGAACTTTAAATATACAGTCATATAAAACATAACACAAAGACTCAAAGACAAATACAATTAAATTCAAAACAATAAAATTACTCACAAATGCATTTCCGTAACATAGGTATTTTATGTATCTCTCCTAATGTTTATATATATATATATATATATATATATATATCTTTGCTTCATATAATATAGTATAATATAAATACAATTTAACACTTTTTCAATTTAAATGCAAACATTTCTTGTATTTCTACAACTATGTAATTACCATTTTTAAATACTTTACAATAATATCTCACCTAATATAGCATGATAATTTATGCATGACTTCTATTACTAAATATTTACTATATCTCATGTTTTCTTTCATTACAGACCATTATAAATGCTTTCGGTGTTAAATCTTAACATAATTCTTTCTTTGGATGTAATTATCCAGAGTGGGACAGATGACTCAAAGGTTGACTGTTTTTGATGATAATGACGATGATACAAGGACAATAGTATCTGTAATGTCCTAACTGGTTTTTAGGAAACTCTCACATATATTACTCCACTGATGATTTAAAAAGACTATATCAAGGAGGGAGGAAGGGGAGGGAGGTAGAAATCAAATAGAGTCTGTTTAAAGACAAAGATGTAAGAAAATAAAGCATTTGAAAATAAATGAACGAATGAATTTTACTTTAACAATTCAATTGCAAGCAAGGAAATTGAAACAGTACTAAAAAGTCACCCCCAAAAACCAAAAACCAAGGACCAGGTGGCTTCAAAGTGAATTCTATGAAACCTTCAAAGATGAACTCATACCTATGTGCTCAAACTTCTCCATTAAAAAAAAAAAGAAAAAGAAAAAGCAAGAAAACTTCCAAATACATCTTATGAGGTCAACACTAATCTAACATCAGATAAACAAACAAAAATTACAAATAATAATCAGATGCAAATCCTCAATAAAATCCTAAAAAACTGAATCTGACATAGCACTAAAAGGAACATAACCCATGTCCAAATGGGGTTCAGACCAGGGACACAAGGGGGAGGGTTCAATATTCAAAACCAATCAACAATTTGTCACATCAATAGAAATAAAAATAAAAATGATATGACCATGTTAATAAGTGCTGTGAGAGCATCTGCTCCAACATTCATTTATGATGAAAACCCTAGAATAACTGGGGAAGTGGAAAATACCTTAGTATAACAAAAGTTATTAACAACAAACCCACGGCTAATATCACTACTTTAAAAATGTTAGCTTGATGTCTAAATGATGAAACACTAAAACTTTTTCTACTAAGATCTGGTATAAGAGTCTTATCATTACTATTCAACATAGAATTAAAAGTTCAAGGTAAAGCAATTAGACAGGAGAAAGCTATAAAGGGAATCCAAATTAGTAAAGAAGTTATCGTTATCCACAGATAATATAATAAACACAGAGAACCCTCAAAACTCCATGGAAAAACTGATCAAAACAATCACTCATTTAAGCAAATTGTCAGGGTAAAAAAAAGAACACTAAATAAGGGTAGCCAGGATATACTGAGATTTCGTTGAAATAATAGAAAAAAATGTAATTGTAAAATTATACCAGTTGTTTAAATAAATTATATCATATTCCTTCAATGAAAAAAAGTTCAGCTATGATAGATATAATATACAGAAGTAAAAGTATGATTGAAAATTGCTCATAATATATTATTAATTGGGAGGGAATACAGTTAACAGAAAAAAATAGAATACAGGATATACAAAATACAATTAATAGGAAAATACAGGAATAGGATATACAAAAGGATGGTCACTATATTTTAGTTTACAACCTAGGTTTCCTCAAGTATGAATTTAATATTGCATACATTAAAAATGTTAGATTGATCTCGTATGAATGCATTACTTTCTTCAAACACTCCAAATGAAGAACAGCTCAGTAATAATTGAGCTGTTGAGTAACATCTGTCTTCTCTCCTGGAGACCTTGCCTTGACCGTGGAAGTTGCAGAGAGCACTTAGATGGAAATGCATCTGCTTCTACACTTAGATTTTTTTATGAGTTTGACTATTTGTAGTGCATATTTTGGGCTTCTTTTTTATAACACACTGATCATTTATTTTTCTCTCTACTGCCCAAGACTTGTCTCAAGGACAACAGAATATCTGAAGCCATGAAAGAAAATAAAAGTCCTCTATGAATTGGAATTTGTACGATTTGACAGCAGTAGATACATTGGGGATGAAGGAATCAGCACATGCATCATCTTTGCTTTACTTGCTTGTCACAACTGTTCTTACAACATTTCATTTTTATTTATTTATTTATTTTTTTGCTGTTATAAATAGAAAGTAAAGCTGAGTTTAACTACTTAATGGGATTTTCTAACTCTTTATATTTTTGTATTTGCTTTGTGTATTTTTCAATTGGTATTTCACTTCTGGCTCTGAGAAAGTGAAGTCATACAGGATAGGAAAATTTGATATTTACCTTATTCTTTCTGCCAAACTCTATTTGCCAAGTATTACACTATGCTAAACTTGATTTAATCTTCTTGTTTAAGGAAAGAATTTCACTAGTAAAAAAAACAACAGGCACAAATAAACATTTGTTTATTTGTTTTTCCAGGCATTAAGACACCCTTCAGAAAGGACTTAGGGCCTAAGGGAACATAGATAACAAGAATAAACCCCAAATAAACCCCAAACAACCTTGTATACTTGTTTCTGTTGTCTCACGATAATTTTCAGACTAGACTTCAAGGAGTTAAATTAATATCCCACTTTATCTTTAGCACCTCTTTTCTGTGAAAATTCATAAACAAAATGTAGAAATATTAAAAAAAGACAAAAGCTGCTTAGGGGTCCTATATTCCTTTCCATCCCCCATGGTCCACAAATATATACTTATAAGAGATGCCAAAAATCATTGCATTGTTAAATATGTTATTAACAGATAATCCTGAAATTCCTCCAAAGACTATGCTTCTGACATTTTAAAGGTTTCTAGATGATTTTCACATAGGCCATGGCTGGTATATGATGTTGCAATTAAAAAAGTATTTCTTCACTTCTTCATTTCTCTTCTTTGTGCGAATTTCAATTTCATACTTTTAAAACGCAGCTCTAATCTAACCTTCTATGGGGGTTTGGATCTTTCGAAGGCAGACAAGAGATGACTGTCATTTGCCAAGTGGTTTGGCAGAGGAATGGACAAGGCACCGAGCACACAGAGGTGGCCACTACATTCCTATAAAGCAATGCTAAAGCTTCAAAGTACTTCTAAGTTTACCTCCAATAGGCTGTAGCGTAGGATTCTACATTTTACACAATTCAAACTTTTAAAACGTTTTCATAACTGATGATCCTTTAATTCATATAGTAAATTCAGTGCTTTTGTGTTCTGGTTCTAATTACATAAAAAAAAAGTGTGGCTTTCTTAGGAAATTTTTATCACTATAGGTGAAATTAATTGGGGAAATAAGATATTTTTAATCCATTGGAAGAAAATACAAGATATATTATAATCAAAATCTACGTGAACGTGAACATACGCTATTACTTTATAGTCAAGTACAAGAAAAAAAATAACAGAGTATAACAGACACTTAGTTGAATAGAGTTCCTGCTGGTTCAAGAATTCAACCCCTTTGTCCAAGATCTGTGAGTGTATATAGCCTTGTGACTGCAGTCATTTCACTTGATACCCTTTCCTCAAAAAAATTCAACTTCTAATTATGATTAGTGTAAGTGGGTAGGTATGTTTCTCCAGTTTCTTCACATTCAGTTTCTTTCTCTTCCTCTAACATCTGCTTTGTGTAGAGAATTTCTGTGGTCTGGATGTTTAAGTCTGTCCGCCCCCCCCCCCGCCCTAAAAATACATATGTTAAAATCCTAACCCCCAAAGTGATGGTATTAGGAGACAGGACTTTGAGAGGTGATTAGGTCATGAGATCAAAATCCTCATGAATGAGATTAGGGCCCTTTGCCATTTCTACCATGTGAGGTCATAGCCAGAAAGAACACTATGAACAAGAAAGTGGACTCTCAATGAATGGCTGGTTTCTTGATTTTGGGCTCTCCAGCTTTCAGAAGACTGCAAAATAAATGTTTCTTGTTCACAAGTCGTACAGTCTCTAGATTTTACTATACCAGCTCAAACAGACTAGAACAAGAATATTCAAGCCAATGAGATGTCACCTCACTCCAGCAAAAATAACTCATATAAAGGAAAACAGAAATAACAAATGTTGATGAGGGTATGGGGAAAAAGGAACTCTCACACATTGTTAGTGAGTATGTAGACCGGTTAAACCCCTATGGTAGGTATACTATATGATCCAGCAATTCCACTCCTTGGTATTTATCAAAAAAAATGCAAAAGCACTAATTCAAAAGGGTAGATGTACTTTTATGTCAACTGCAGCAGTTTACAACAGGCAAGTTGCATAAACAACCCAGCCAACAACAGATGACTAGATTAAGAAGATGCGTCACAATGGAATACTATTCAGCTATAAAAAAGATGATATGCCATCTGCAACAACATGGTTTCACTAATATGGAATAAAGGGAAACAAAACAAGAACTAAAAAACTAAACCAAAACAAAATGTAGAAACAACTGCAGAATAGAGGCTGCTATGGAAGTATGAGAGAGGACCCAAAGGTATATGGAAAAGGGATACGGGTGTTCTGGTTTGGATGGGGTGTGCTGATACACATTTGAGGTGTAACTCTATTCCTCTGAATCATATATAGTACAGTGAACCAATGTTAATTAAAAAAAGGGGGGGGCTTATGTTTTGGATTGCATTTTACCGACCTCACTGATCTTGCTTTAGTTAATCTTAAGACAATGTGTAGATGAATTCAAGAAGTTCTACTAAAATTGCAGTTCTAGCAGGCTAGGTATATTCCAGGGTCTGTTTGCTACCTTGTGTTCTCTTGATTTTTTTCTATTTTTTCTATCAAGTAGAACTTGTGTCTCTAATAAAATTGTTCAAAAATCCATGCAAGAAAATGTAATGGATTTGTGTCTCATAGTCAACCAAAGGGAGAGCATCTATTATCTCTCATCAAATCTGTCAAATATTAAAATAAACTAATCTATAAATCCCCTAAGCCATGTGTTACTGTTCTTTGGTTGGTTTCATCCTCCATTAATAATTATCATGCGAAAGATAACTCAACTGAAAATGTGCATTGTGCCTGTTGTTAAGACAACAGCTAGGATTTCCCCTCTGAATGTGGTCTATACACTCTAATATTAATCTATAGTCCATGACTTGTTTTATAATTTAACTTTGTCCTTTGATAAAACATTGAGATAAAACATATCAGGTTTCATTTTAATTTTATGGGTGAAAAAAGATACAGAAATGTTAAATCATTTATTTGATCAGGGTAAAGCAGAGAAGTATGGCATTTGCTCAAAGCCTTCTACTCCTACTCACTCTATCCTTCCCCACCACACTGCTGTCTAGTTTGCACCAAATCATTCTACCTCCCCCCCCCCATTCTACCTTTTTGATGTACTTTAAAAAATATATGTGTAAGCATTAAAAAATTTTTGCCTGGAGGAGGAATTCAGAGTTCTGATTTATTCAAAATATTAAGCTGACTATGTTTTTCCTATGTCTGGAATCCTTGAATAACGTGCTTTCAACTCTATGTAATGTTATATGAAGAATATTAAAATAGATGCATCAAGATATGATCAAGAAACAGGTAGTTTCAGTATGTCTTAAAAGTTGGCATTCCTACCTCTTAATTTCTCTACTGAGCTAAAAATAGATTCTTAAGATTCTGACCTACAGTTACATATATCACAGAATAATCTTTTCTGAGTGTATTATAATATGAATTTGTTTTTGAGTCATTCATTATAAATACTTTAAAAAACACTACTAAATTATAAACTATGATTATTTTAGTTATTTTAAGTAGACATTATCTTATAATAAAATATTGTAAAAATAGTTATTTTAACAGTGCTACATAATAAAGAAAATTCATGTACTAATACTGTGGTTTAATGGATTATGATTCCCCAATAGTCATAAAGGAATTAACTATTGATAATAATACAGATAAGCAAAATTCCTTTTAATTATAAGGGTTTTTTAAATACTAAAATTGAAAACTATAATACAGTTTACCACAGGGAACTATAATACAGTTTACCACAGGGAACTTAGTTAATGTCTTAATTTAAGTTACTTGAGGAGACAGAGTGTAAAAACTTAGTTGTGACAGCTTACTGTGTTAATAGCACAGGCTCTGAAGTCAACCAGGAATCAAACAATGGACTTATCATTTACCAACTGTGTGCTCTTATGTGAATTAATTAATTTTCCCTGTCTCAGTTTTATCATCTGGAAAAGTAATAGCATTGTCCTTGAGGGTGCTAGGAGGATCATATATATGTAAGTCACTCTTAAGAGTAGGGGATAGACTGTAAATGCCTAATAAATGTTAGCTGTTGCTGTTGCTGCTGCTGCTGCTACTTCCAACATCATTACTAGCCCCAAGTTTAATCAATCATGCCTTTCATTTCATATTTTTATATGAAATGCTATTCTAAAATATTTGTGCTTCTGATTTTAAATATTTTCTGCATATCAGTAAAATATCAGGTACAATGTTTGATAAAGGATGTTACAGACACCATGGGTTTTAATCAGCAGCAAGCTATATAACAAAATATCTAAGAAACCTAAAAGCATGCATTTCACTGAATATGTTTGTGTGAAAAAAAAACCAACAAACAAACCCAACTATCAACACATAATGTAGGCTACTAATGAATACTAATTCTATAAATAAAATCACTGTAGTTTCTCAGTGTAAATATTTAGGAAGAGCACAGCACTTCATCCACACGTGATTCCTAAGTTTCATAGGCTTCTTCAGTTTGGCCCACAGTAAGTGCTCAATAAAGATGGTCTTGCCTGACATTAAGACTGGAAAGACTCCAAAACTGATTCTGATTCGGAGGAGATATTGCCACCTAGTGAAATATATGGCTCATTGCCTGGGAATATGAAATAATGCCAAGATATTTATGATTAAGATTTGACCCCACTTAAAGTATTATATGCATATTCATTACCTGTCAGTATATAAGTAATGGACTAGTAAAAAAAGATGAATAAGCCTCTATTTTTGCTTCCTACAAAGTAAAGATAACACTGAAAAAAATCACATGCTCCAGAGAAAGGCACAAGGCCATTCATAGACACCTGTATTCACAGAGAAACTTCTTGACTAACACTGGCTGAGGGCAAGATCCCCTAAATCTCACAACAGAGCCATAAGAAAAAGCAGCAAAGCAATGGAGATGAGATCGGAGAAGACGGCCTGCAGCAAGAAGACGTGGACAGATCACAAATGAACACAGCCTGGCCACCCAACGCAAACTTAAGACTGAAAACCTACCATCAAGGCTTGCCTGGCTCCAACAACACAGTCCCTCACCCAGTGAAAGGACACTGCCATAGGAAAGAGACTAATGGACTTAGCACAACTAGTAAACAACAAAGAGTGGGGTTTGAGAGAATGGAAGGGGCACTGGAGGGAGGTGGGAGGGGGAGGTATCCCCCCCAAAAAAACCACTTATAGAGGTTGTGATCTAAAGAACAAAATAAATTAAAAAAAAAAAGGCACGAGAGGCATACTGAGGAAAATCAAAACATTTGCTTATTAGACAATCAAAAAGTAATGTTTCAGAAATCTGCTAAAAAGGCAGTTGAGTATAGCAATGAAGAGTATGGACTTCAAATCTAGATTTTTGGATCAAGTCCTGATTCCTATAAAATGGGAATATTTATAGTATCTATTTTTTAAGATTCTTCTGAAAAATATATATATATATATATATATATATATATATATATGAATGAAAATAGTGCCAGGAACATAGAAACTACTATGGATTAGCTGTAACTACTATTAAATATGAAACGTGATTCTTCAGGTAGACAAACACTGATTAGGAATAGAAAATTAATTGCTGGAATCTAACTCCACAAATTTAATTCAGTAGAAGCTGTTTCTGTGACTATCACTGTTATTATGGGAATCCTAAAAGGACATTGTCTGTGGCGCTCTGTGACTAAATTTTGTATTACTAGATGATTAACTCTTTCAACATCAGGCAAATAAAACTGCCTTCTGAAAGTAAAAATCATATTTCTTACCAAAAAAAGCAAAAAGTCAGTACAAGGAGAGACCTAAAAGACCACAACCTGAACATATGCTTAACAGGGAAAGACGCCTGCTGATTCTTCACAGATTTTGCTAGAACTGAAAGACGAATGAGGCATTTAGCTACCAATGTGGTATCATTCACAGTAAATTTGACTTACAAAAAGTTAGCTTGTTCCATTTTCCTTGAATTTCACCTATGTACACCAGCAACTCTGATAAATACCATTTAAAACTCATGTAAATATTCTGCATAGTTCAAATTTTAAACCAGCAAAACATTGATCTAAAGCCGCAATTAAACTTCATTTCGAGCTGGGCACGGTGGCTCGTGCCTGTAAGCTTCAGCCTATTAAGCATCTGGGGCTAAGGATCACGGTTGAGTCCCACTCAGGGCAACACAGAGAAACCTAGTCCCAAAAAACAGCTGGGTGTGGTGGCGTGTGCCTGTAATCCCAGCTACCTGGGAAGCTGAGGCTGGGGATCGCTTGAGTCCGTGGTACCCCGGGCAATGTGAGCCTGCGGTTCCATGGGCAAAAATAGCGAGACCTAGTCTCAAGAAAAAAAAGAAAGGTAAACTTCATTTCCAGACAAGAACGTTTGGACAAAATAGTGCTGTATAATAAGACAGGAAAAGAGAAGGCAAAAATTTAATAGGCCAATAATGCATATAATTTTCATTATGAAGTTTAAGGACTATTTGGTTTGATTCTGACTTATATCTAATACATGATATATTTTAGAGTGCGAAAAAAGTTTTCCTATGGACATACATAATTCACCAGAACTAAGTTAAATCTTGGATTGCTTAGAATTATGTAACTTCTTCCTAAGCTTCCTCTTTTTAAAAATAGGCAACAAAGAGTTAGGAAAATGTGTTGAAATATTTTGACTTTTATATGTAAAGGTGTGTTAGTATATTAAAAATTGTGCTCTAACTACACTGCACAAAATAATTTCATGAGTATTAGTTGAATATTTTAATTTTTAAAATACTCATAGAAACCTTCTACACTACATTAAGATAGCATAGATATAATATAATCTTCTTAAATTTATGCATTTGTTTTTTAATACAAATGACCTAAAAAGTTATATGCTCAAATAAAAGGAGAGGAGAAGGCTGAAGAACAAATAGGAAAACAAAGCTTTTTCCATTCATTCCATAGAAAGATACTTATCAGTGTACTAAAACTTAAGTTCCCATAAAGTCAAATTATATACTGGTTGGATGAGCATACAATAACCCATTTTTCCTTTCTGCTTGTTTCTGTATCATTTTTATTGAAAAAAAAAAAAAACAAAACAAGTACTTTTATATTCTCCCGCTCCTAGAATCCTCACAAATATATATCTCTTACGTAGGTTAGATATTGGTAGTGGCAGAACCAGTGACCAGAACTTCAGCAAGACCTCCTTCACTGAGTCCCTTGTTTTGGGGATCCTGAAAATACTTGATTCTTCCCATTATGCTTCTAGAATAGACTTCTTAGTCTAAATGCCCATTATGTAAAATCTTAATGGGCAAATCTACCTGGTCTATACTAATGATGAACTGATAAACTGAAGAAAAAAAAGGTAAGAGTGGAACTTGAACTTGCATTCATAGTAAACATTTCAAAAGTCTAAAAAGCAAATTAGAAATTGAATGAAGACTGTTGTGAAACCTCCTAAAAGTCTGAGGAAATAACTGGCTGCCCATTTCCTGTACAAAACCTCCAATTTTTAAGTACTTGGGTATAACTCTCCTTTATGGGAAGATTTAGAATGATCTAGAGACCAGGTTTAAGATACATGCTTGAAGTTTGAAAACCTACTTGTCATGTCCTCTAATCAAGTTTTTTTGTTTGTTTTTTTTTTTTTTGTCAATAAACACTTCAAGAGCAAATGGTTAAAAAAAAAAAAAGAGCAAATGATACTAAATGGTACTGAGTTTAACAACCCTACCATTAGTAATAAGTGTTCTGTAAGTCCAAATGTGTCAGAGAAATGCATTATGTCTTCTCTGTGAAGTTCTCTAAGACAAACCTTAATTTCACACATTATTTTCTAATAAAAGTTGCTTTAAAAGGTATAATAAAATCCATGCTGTAATCAAGAACTTGAAGTTTAAAACTTAATTCATTATCCAATAACTGAGCACTTATCAAAATCATTAAGCAATTCAATCTCTTACCATAAACAAATACATTTATTTCACTAATTTAAAACACTGTCTAAGTAATTAGTGTTACTTATATACATAACTGTATTTATGAGTGTATGACATCGTAAGCAATCCTAGTTAAACAGTAAAAACAGTTGAAGATACACGACATCCTAAACAAATCAAAGAGACAAAGAAGATTGTTTATTTGTATAGGAAGATATGAAGAAAATGGAACTGTAGTGTTGCGATAGCACTGTTGATACAATGCATACTAATGAAGCTCTAAATTCACAATTGAAATTAAAGAAATACATCAAGGCATAAATAAACCCAAATAATTCTGAGAATGCAGTACTATACCTATGGAATGTGCTTAGTCTTTATTTTCTTATTTCTCACAATGATAGAACGGTACAATTTTAGAGTAGAAATTCCATATATTGTTATTGACATCTAATATTTTGCTTTATTTTTATTTTAAGAACTCTCAAAGAGTTATTTGTACTGCATGCTTTACTTAAAGCAAAAACATACAATAAGAAATTAACATACTTTATTAAACTAAAAGCATTATTCACATTTCCTAAATGACTTTTATCTTTTAAATTTAGTTAACATAGTCACCAAAATTTTTAGGTGAATTTTATATTTAAATTTATTTACAAAAAAAATTATGACTATCTTATCTAAGAATACAAACATAAAGATACAACCATTATGGACAGTTTCTCTGATATATAAATTTAGCAAGACTTGTGTTTATGGAGAAGGAAACTATCCATTTGACGCAGTATAGTCAACAGATCTTTGTTAACACAAAGGATGTCAGTTTTCACAGAGTTCATGATGCTGATTTAGTCTAAACATAAAGATTACTCTAAATATTATTCGCTTATCAAGTAGTGGACTTACCATGGAAATCATAAGTATAGAGAAGAATTGGCTCATTCTGCCCAAATGCACAAAATGCAACCATATTTTCAAGTGGATGATAAGCAATGTCTCGAATGGGTGACTTGAAAGGCAGGTCAGAATACATTGCTACTTGTTCTCCTAAATGAGATAAGACATACTCTAATGAGTATCTTAGATGTTTCTTTTTGCAAGATTGTTTTCCAAATACTGAAAAATATTTATAATACGTATAATGAAGCTAACATTGTTTACATGAAAACCTCAAATACTTCTAAGTATTTGAACATCACTGCATTAAATATTTTATTTTTCATTCTGTCAGTCTTTCCTAATTCTCAATTCAACCTCTTCAATGAAGTGTCCAAGGTATAAAATAAGACAAAGAGCTTATAAGGAAGGAGCATTGTATCTAGCTCTGAAACCTAACAGAGTGATGCAAATGCCAACTAGCAGAGAATTCCAGTCAGAACAAAGGGAAGAGCAGGAGGACTTAATCTCTGGTAGGGGGGAGTTAAGGAGGGAACTAATTTTTAAATCATTTTTTTCTATTACTTTTTCAAAGGCTGCTAGAAAAATCATTTGTTTTAAAGATATTTGATTTGTCATGGCTAAAAGAGGTCTGTAACAGAGGTCTATGGGACCTATAAAAATCAAAACTCAAAAAGGAAGGAACATAGATCCTTTTATTGAAGGGAAAAAGATTTATTGAGCACTTCTGAATTGATACTAAAGTATCAAATCACAGAAAAAAACTAAGTAAACTGATTAGTCAAAAACATCTAAAAGAAAGATTAATAGAATGGGATAAATCAAGCTATGTTCTCTAAAGAAATTTAAAAGCAAATGTTATGAAATTTTTAAAATTTACTTCAAAAAATATTAATGCTTGAAAAGCAAAGGTGAGGCAAAGATAAAATTCTCAGGGTTTAGTTTATTTTAGGGAAAAACAACTACAGTAAATTGCTATTAAATTTCCAGTATCAAAATATTTGGAATATTTTTTTCTAATAGAAATGCATTGTAGATATTAAGTCATTTGCATGCCTAGTTAAACTAGAAATTAAGTTAATACTGAAAAATATCCTATAATTTTCATTACAGCACTCATTAAATACTTCACTAAGATCAAAAATATCTCATTATAAGCATGGAAAGAATAAACCTTCAACTGTAATGTGAAATTCTAAATCCATTAAGATATAAAAACAATAAAGAACAGAATTTAGTATAAACTTATATGTTGCTCAGTTCCATTAACAAGTTTCTAATTTTGAAAAACAATTGAGACTCTAAAACCAGAATTTCCTTGAAAATTATTGCATAAAATGGTTTTTAAACAAATGCTTTTTAAAAAAAATCAATGAAATATTTACCTGTTTCTGGGTTCCAGACATATACTACACCATCCTCACTTCCAGCAAAGAGAAAAGTTCCACATGGTGTCAATGTACTGTGAATCTTCTCCCGATAATTTGCTGCACCAACAAATTTCCTTGCTGCTAATCTATAATGAAGAGAAGATGTTACAAATGTAACCTGTTGTACCAGTTTAAAGATTAACAGTAGAGAAAGTTTTCTTTTAAATATTTCATTTGCATTTAACAAACAAAATTTTAATCCTGTAAGTGGTGGAAATTCTATGATAGATGCAGAATAAAATATAAACCCAGACTCAAAAAAGTTATAATTGAATGGAAGAAGAAATTTATCAAGGTAAAATATAAAGTAAATGCAGAATGTACCACAAATGAAGAACAGAAAGGAAATTGCAGAATTTTAAGAGAGATTAATGCTAGCTATGGAGAGAGACTACATTATAAAGCTGCATTAGAGTTGGTTACAAAAAAAATGAACAGAATTTTGATATTTTTAGATATATTTCCTATGTGATGAATTACTATTTTCTTTTCTCCCATATGTCCACATATTTCACCTTAAACCAAACCACCAGAAACCACCAGTGTCCATTCCCCGAGCTGCCTATCTGGTAACCATTATATTCTTTACTGAGTTCAAAATTTATTCCTACTGTATGTGCCTGTGTATATTTTTGGTCATGTATACTCCACAGGTAAGTGAAGCCATCTAATATCTGCCTTTCACTGTTTGATGTATTTCATTTAACACAATCACCTCACTGTTCATTTATATTGCCTTTAATGTCACTATTTCATCTTTTTCATAGCTGTGTACTACTCTACCAAGTATACATTCCACAATTTATCTATTAATCTGTTGAAGGGCATTTGAGCTGGCTCCACAACTTGGAAATTGTGGATCATGGTTCTATGTACACAGAAATAGATAACTCTTTTCATATTAGAGTGTTCATATTATTTCGGCACATGCCTAATAGACAAATTATGACTCCTGTTCTAGCACTTTACTTTGTTGTTCAATTTTCTGTCCATATGATCTATCCCTCCATGTCAGTACGTTTGCAGGTTTTGCTATGTTGTTTTAGTTCTATTATTAAGTTACTTTATGTGTTGTATTTTTAAAATCACAAAATAAATATTTGATTCTACTAAATATTATAACTCAGTTTTTAGATATGGTCTCCAGCCTTACAGTCTTTTTCACTTCTGAAGATGATGTAAGGCTGTTTCAGTGCTTATTGTATGCCCAGTTAGAACATCATCCCTGGTTTAAACAGACAGTCTGGTTTTGCAGATACTGCTCTCTTATTTATTCAATAAGCAATACTGCTTTTTTCATTCAATAATAAATCACAATGGTCCTACATTGTAAGGAAATTTGACTATATATTATACTATTAAAAGGTTTACATTATATAATTGTCTAAAGTTATCTTAAGACATTTTTTATTGTCAGTTAACAGTGTGCTTCTAGGTTTTCCCTACAATGAACATGATTTGGATGAATAATCCTGAATATATAATGTTTGCATTGCTTTGTAATTGTTTTCTTCACATAAATTTCCCAGAACTGAGGTTACTGGATCACATCTATCTTAGGTCCTTTTGATGCGCTGTCACAATTTGAGTGTTTTACATTATAAACCAGTGTATTCCCCAGAAAACCTTTATGAAGGTTTCTTGTAAAGGTTTCATGCTGCTTCTCCCACTAGAGATATGAGACCCACACAGCTAATAAAGGGTGGAAGAAGTAGTATTTGAGTCCAAGCAGTTTGCTTGAGAGTGCTGATCCTAGGTTGAAGATCACTGCTTACAGAGGATAAACCAGAGTCCTACGCCCTGACCTTCAAAAATCTCGCTCTTATCTCCATTTCTAAAAATTTCTTTTTTAACATTATCAGGAGTGTTAAGTGCTCATACAGATTAAAACTGAATTTGCCTTATTTACATAAGCCACTTCTAAACAGTAATTCAAGCTTTTCATGCTTTCCATTCTACTGAAAATAGTTTCAAACTTATCTAAATCTGGTCACCTTTAAAAACTGTGCTCAAATGCCCACCTCTCCATAAAACCTATGCTAGACTTCATTATACTGAGCAGTTTTATTGTTGCCATGAAAAATAATCATTTTACCACATACTTACAATAATTAAAAATATATATATTGAGTGCTTGTTATCTGCCAGGCATACTTTGAGTATTATAAACATAGGAAAAAAAGAACAAGCAGATTCTAATCACTAAAGCTCTTCATTTAAATGTTTTGTGTTACTTTGGGAGTGACAAATCTAGATGATAAAATCTAGATGAGCTGATGGTGCTTATCATTCCCCCACAGCAACCAGGACAGTCTCTTGAAATATTAAAGGATTTAATGGCTAGTTTCCAAAAGCAGAATAAACTAACATAAATTACCACCTTCTTTTTCTAAATACAATAATCTTAACAAGCAAAAAGCTATCATTTATTTTAAAGGAACTTTTAACATCAAAAGAAAAGTTCATCAGAAATTTTTATTGATTTTCTCAGAACTCCTTTACAGTATGGACATTTCCTTTCCTTTACCTTTTTTAGAAATAAAGCAAAAAAAATACAAGCAAGGATATATTGATCAAAAGCTCATTAGTCAGCTGGGTTACTATGTCATAATATTATGTCAATATTGGAGAGATGAAAAGATAGACCATGCAGAAGTTTATTTCTTTTTAATTATAAAAATGAAAAGCAATTGACTACATTTTAGTCTCAAAAATCTTCACACTTTGAGCCAGATAATTCTTTGGGCAGCAAGGTGGGAGGGACTCTGTCTTTCAAAGTACAGGCAGGACGCTTAGCAATATCTCAGCTCTAGCTACTGGATACTGGAATCAACCTACAAAAATGTCTCCAGTCACTTCCAGATGTCCCCTAAGGGTCAAAATGATTTGGTTGGGAACCACAGTTGCATTTAATAAATATGAATGAATTTATTATTCTATGAATCCTTAAACTGCTAATACTTATATATACTTACAGTCGGAGATCCATAATTCTCAAAGTACTGTCTTTGGTATGTATTAACAAACGTTTTCCATTGGGATGAACCTCCAAATAACTTACTGGGATCCCCTTGAACTCACTTTCTTTTATTTCCTGAAATGATAAATAACTTACTGTTAAGTTTGTTCAATGTTCAGCCTTTCTCAGAGTACAAGTTAACTTTAAGATGTTGGGTTCAATTGTACTACAAGGATGCTATAAGTTGTTGGCAAAAAGAATTCCCAGTAACTTCAGAGTAAGGATAAAACTAAAGCTGAAAAATGTATCTTTGGTTGTTATGTAAAGTCACATTTAATTAGTATGTGTTTTCTGTATTGTACATTCTTTACCAAAATTTAGTTAATTTCAAAGAAGCATTCCCTGCAAACACATATTTTGACACTGCATTTCTGTTTATGATCATATAAGAAAGCTTCCAGTTTTATAATTCAAAGGTATAGAATTAACTTTCAAGATCTATTTCAGTCTCAAATTATTTCCTCATACTTTACTTATCCTTAAAAGTTATATTACCAGCAACTTATTCTGAAATAATTTAGACTGTCATCTTAAGTTTTTGTTTGTTTTGTTTTTTTTGACAGTTATCAAAGGCAGCTATGGAAGACACCAGATTAATGCTATCAAGAACAATGAGACTCTGTTCATACAAGTCTTGCATAAAGAGAAGTACCAAAAATGCTTCTTGCTTGGATTACCAGGTAAGAAAAAAACTTTTGAGACTGAAGTCTAGTGAGTCAAAAGGAAGTGTACACTAGTGACATGGATGGAGTTGGAAGGGATAAGTCTAAATACGTCAGAGACTGAAAAACTAATACCAGATGCTGACACTAAATAGTGGAATATAGAGAAACCAAACTAAAAACCAAAGAAAGACAACCTTAAAAGATGGCCCTTGAAAACTGACTAAAGAACTGAAGCATCCATAGGGGGAGGGAGAAGAAGAGCAGGAAACAAGGGGGAAGGAAGCATAATGGACTAAGGAGGTAGATTCTGGGTGAGCCGGTGGTGGGTAACCTACAGTAGTGGTGCCTGGTGGAGAGAATCTTAATGTTACCATATTAAAAACAAAACAAAACAAAACAAAAATACTACACAAAAAATTCTGCAACAGACTTCTTATTCCCCTCTGCTCTTGAAAGTGGGACTGGCACCAGCAAAGGTGAGATATAAACTACTACAGACCTAATATTAGCAGTTGAACCCTGAGAGCTGCTGTTTGGTATTAAAACCTGCTTTCAGCTACTTTTTTAAAAAAAGTTATAGGAAAAAAGTCAAATGCTGATACCATAGATGGTGATTTTACTGAGCTGAATTATGATTTAAGGGTTTGAGCAACTGACGTAAACACAAATGCCAATGTGCAAATCAAAACCAAAACTACATAACAAGTCAGTGGTTAGGTGTAAGGTTGAGAAAAGTGCTGGCAGATTTAGAGTTTGCAGTATCTGTTAATGATTTGTTCTACATTTTTTCTTTATCATACTAATTCTTAAACTGAAAAACCCTTGTTAAAAAAACCCAAGTCCTTTACCATGGCGTGCGTACAATGCATACGAACATTTCATCTGCATTGACAGATGAAGGTAATTTGGCACACTTCCCCTACCCCACTAAAAACTGGCTGAGAAGAACCAAGCAAGAGCTACTCTGGTGTGGCCCAGCCACTGCAAAGATATTACATTCATGTCTAAACATTCTATGTTTTACTGCCTCAGGCAACCACCAGGCTGTATATTTTCAAAATGAATTAGGCTTTTGGTTACTATATTAAAGAAATATGCAGCTTGTTTTTTTTTTTTTTGTTTGTTTTTTTTTTGAGAATAGATCTCACAATGTTGCCCAGGGTAATACTGATCCCGCCAACTCAAGTGATCCCCAGCCTCAGCCTCTGAGGTAACTGGGATTATAGGTACCTGCTACCATGCCTGGCTGCTTTTTCGAGACCAGGTCTTGCTATGTTGCCCGGGGTAGTCTTGAACCTGAGAACTCAAGCGATACCTGATCTCTTGCCTGGAAATATGCAACTTCTAACACAAATACTGAGCTCTTCATTATGGACATATAACTGAAGTCAGTGCCTTTGGGGCCTTGCTAATCCCTCAGGTACACAAGTAATGAGAAAGGCCGTTCTTCAATGGATGTGAAGTTAGACTATGTGAATCCCAAGTCATCATTCATTAATCTGACAGACTAAATGAAAATGACTATGACTAAAAATAAACTGCTTTTAAACTTACAGACTGATAAACTGAATCTAGCTAAGTAAAATTTATGAAAACTATTACATAAGAATATCTTTTCAAACAAGGACAATTGTTACAATCTCTTCTAAAAAAATGGAGAAAAAAGGCAGCATGTAATATAAAAATTGGGTCCATTTATATAAAACAAGCTCAAATTTAATAACTCATTTTGTACTTTAACTAAAAATCCAACAGAACTGTTTAGTATACAAGCCACTTTAAAACACTGTACTCCAAAGATGAGTAAATTCTTTTTTTAGGTCTCACTATTTTTGCCCATGGAACCCCAGGTTCATGTTGCCTGAGGTACCACAGTCTCAAGCAACTCCCAGTCTCAGCTTCGCAGGTAGCTGGGATTACATGCGTGCATGCCCACCTATTTTTTGGGACTAGGTCTTGCTGAGTCCCAAGTGGGACTCGAACTGCGATCCCTAGCCCTGGCCGCTTCATAGGCTGAAGCTTACAGGAATTCGCCACCGTGCTTCGCTTAGTACATTCTTTTCTATTTAGCAAATTTCAAATTAAACAATTAAAATTACTCTAAATTATGTATCACTCTCCTAATCCTATAATTTTGAAAGACTGAGCAAACTGTTCTTACAATGGGATTACTGAAACAAGGGAAAAACATAAAAGTCTACTATTAATTATAGATAATAACAATCTCACTTGGCACAAATTTCCTTAATGAGTGAATCACTGAATGCCATGTAAATTTAAGACCCAAAAAATCAAAATAAAGCCTGGCCCTAGTGAAGAAAATTTCTCTAAGTCACTGTATCATGAAAGAGCCAGCATGATAATAATCAATGATAAATGACTGCAGGAACTGAGGAAAATATTTCTTTTTTGGGAAAAAAAAATATGAAATCATATTTCAAAGTCATGTGTACTGACCTATTTTCCAATTTCTCAGTTAAATTCCAAAGCATGAAACATGATTTTATACCTTATTTATAGTCCAGTGGTGCACTGAGTGTTGTATATCATTAACTTTGACATATGTATTCCAAACAACAATCACTCCTGTACAATCTCCTGAATACATGTGATGACCTATTTAAAGAAACAAAATTACTCATTTATAAATGTCATGCAGAGGTAGAAACAAATTATATAAAACTGGGAAAATCCATCAGAGCAAAACTGAAGTTACTACAAGATATTGCCATTAAAAAAAAAATCCAAAACCAATATTCAACAGCAAATCCCAATGATCTTTAAATGAATTCTTTAAACTTTGAATTATTGTGAATAATCTGTTTCCTTTGTCACTTGCCAGAGTTTGATTCAAAAGATGACACATGCATTTTATTGCATGTGCGTGTATGTACATGTATCTTAAGTCACAAGGTCAAACAAATTATCTGAATTATCCAATATGAATCTATATTGCTGACCTCCTTCAACATATATACTCAATTTCATTTTCCAGGAAAAACGCCTTTTCTATTCTAATACAAATTGTTAGCAGAATGGTTGAGACTCAGCAGGAACACAATAAATGATCATGGAATGAAGAAAATAATAAGTAACAGTAGTTCTAACTTAATACCAATCTTGGAATCAAACCATCTAACAGATGAATGGAACCTCAGAGAAGATCAAGTTCGACTTCATACTCACTTAGGAAGATTGTACACACAACTATAAAAATATGGTTGTTCACCAAATGTAAATTTAAAATTTATAAAGCAGCTTATACAACTGATGAACTGTGTTTTGGAATGTTCTAATTCTGAGCAAATATTCTCTTTGCAACATTGACACAGCCTGATTTCTCTTTTTACCACGTATAAATATTGTAATGCCAAGTATTTAAAGAAATTCATCTCTCTTTTACAATATGAACTACTTCTAATATGGCAGTTTTTAAATACCTTTTCATCCAACGTTGAACTTTCCTGAATGTGTTCCAATTTATTAACAACTTTATAGCTGTACTGAGCACACCCACAATATTATTTGATTTGAATTTCCATACTAATTAATTATAGTTATATCCTATATGTAAAAAGTGAAACTTAACATAGATAATTAATTTCATGAATTTCTTTATTCCTTCAGCTGAGAATCTACATTTGTATCTTTAATAAAACACCAGCTATAGTACTCATAGCTAGATAAATCTTTAGAAAATTTTGCTTATATGTTTTTGTATTTTGATAATCCCATAGCTATATTCAAAATATATATTCTCAATATTCTTTTTAGATTTCATCCCATCTTCTCACGTTTACTCTTTAGCTTAAAAGGTCATTGAAAAATCTACTAAGATGATAATTGCTAATCAGGTGAAATGTGCTCATTTGGACCATGACTAGCTGTTACATCAAAGGTGAATTAAATCTAAATGTTTATGAATACTTTAAAATTACAAACAGAGCTCCATCAGTTCCAAGTCTGCTCAGATCTATCAGATGATCTGAACATATGTATAAATTTAAATATCTATAATTATCAACACATAAAATCCCCCTCAAGCTTAAATAATCAGTATCCAAGAGAAGATAACATTCCTCTAGTTCTTATGCAACTAGCCTCAATTTGAATTAAACATACATCCCTTGACATACCTTCAATATCAAAGCAGAGAGAGTTGATAAAACTTTTGTGAGTGTCAAGCTGTCGAATCAGTATTGCAGGCTCCTCTTTCATATCAACTTTCCATATCCGTATTACGGAATCATAGCAGCCTGTAACCACCAGTTCTTTCAAAGCTGGATGGAATTTAGCCGTGTAAACAAAAGAAGGATGAGGTAAAACTCTGAAAGTATTTGTATTGTTTATTTCATTTTTCCATATCCTGGAGGAGGATAAAATTATACACTGTTTCTGAAAGGCAGATGTATCTCAACTAACTCAACCAACCAACCAACCAATCAACCAATATAGCCAATAGGACTGAAATAAGCAACTGACAACAACCAATGGTAAAGCAAAAATTAAAAAAAAAAAATATATATATATATATGTATATATATATATATATATATATATATATATATACATATATATATATATATATATGTTTCACATCTTTGCGTTGTATTCCCTGGGGATCACCCTACACCTTCCCTTCCTGCCCATCTCCCCCTACCCCCACCCAGTTGTATTCTTTAGCTTGGTTGTTAGGACTTTTCCTCCTGGCCTATTGCTTGTTTTTCCTATGTTCCATAGATTAGTGGAACCATTTGGTTTCTCTCTTTTTAAGAAAATTTTATAACAATGAAAAAATAATGTGGTCATATACGTGACAGCTAGGATTTTCACATGTTGACAAAGCCGCCTGACCATCATTGTCAAACATAACTATTAATCTGTTTGCTAATGATAATCTATATGGCAAAATGAAAAACTAGTAGTACTTGAATGTTGGCTGTTTTCTAAATCTACCTATTTTTGTCACCAATTAAGCAATACTCTAGTTGGTAAAACAGTGCATTTAGTATAACATACATCAACAATAAAATATAAGGAGAAACGTTAATGATTTACTTAGGTTGTGCAGACTGCTTATTCAAAATTCTTATAGTGGCAGTTTAGAGAATGAAGCATTTCATTAACCTTATAGTTGTAGTTTCTGAGTCTAGCAATAAATTTGAAGACTCAAAGACTTAAAATCCATATTGAAATTAACATTTAAATTATTGACAAAATAATTAAAATAACTGATATTTTGGATAGAAAACAGATTATCCCACATTAAACAGTTTGTCTGTCTCTGCCTCTAAATAATGGATAATTAAGCTATTACTATACTCATTGTTATAGTCTTGACAAGAGTATAACCCTAAGGATAAACTTTGAAGTTAGTTACTCTACATTTCCAGTCAGTGTATAAAAAATAGGCAAAACCTAGCAACAGACAGCTGTTAGAGCAGCGAGGAACACACTCAATTTCGTAAAAGTCTGATTAAGTTTATTAGAATTAGAAGACTCTTATTTTTAAAATGGGGATTTATAGTACAACCTTCTAATCACTGTCACAGAATTGAAATTAAGTCCTTAAAATTATCAATAAAAGAAAAAAATACAGTTGCTATTCAAGAGTAACATTCTATGAATTTTTTCAACAGCTGCTTAAAATACAGGATATGGTCTTCAATCACTAAGAATCCAAACTAATAATGAAGGAAGTGAAAGAACATGTTTTCAAGTAAAAATAAAGCATGTGTGCCACTGCATAACATTTTCACCATTGCAGTACTTTCAATGAACAGATGCTACATGAAATATAATAAATACTGAAGGAACAAAATCACTAATTTGGAGGGAAATATTGAGAAGATAGCTAAAAGTAAAAATTTCAAGCACATGCTATTAAATCTCAGCAACATTATTTCAAATACTATGTAACAGGCAGAAATGAAGCAATATCATAAAAACAGTCAACTAAAACACACCTACTATCTATAAATAAAAATGAAGTTTTTCTTTTGATGATTTTAGTCACTAAGCAATGGTGGAATCCCAATCAAAACAAATGTATCAACAGATTTGGGAGAGAGGGAAATCAGGTTAGTCACAGAGAACAAGGGTATGCAAATTTGGAAGATAAAAACACAAAACAATTATTAAAATTGGGAATATACCTACCAAAATTTAAAAAGCAATGTGTAAAGAAGGGATGGACTAGGTGGTATGAGCTGGAAAGAGTCGTTATCCATAGGAATAAATGCCTTTCTGATATTAGGAGCTACTGATGTGACAGAACCAAATTATAACTAGATTATGTTGAAGAGAACCAAAGAAGAAAATTTAGGTTAAACCCACAAAGCTGAGTTAACCAGTGAGAAACGGTCATTCAGGAGACACTAAGACTAGCACAGGCCATGATTGCCCAAAAAGACACAGGAGAAGACAAGGACAGAAACTATACTTGGCCACATTTCATCACTAGCAACTTTAATTCTCTTGCCTTGACTTTAATTTATTCATTTTTCTTCATCGCTTTCAAAAACTTCATAATCTTTTTGGTTCTAATCACAATGTTTCTTACTTCACTCAGCTAATACCTTTACAATGTTTTTATGATATAAAGAGATACCAATTCGCATCAATTTCAAAGCAAATATATATGTATAAAAGTATAGTCTACCATATGTTGTAAAAGGAAATTCAGAATGGTTTCAAGAAATGGTGAAATCTAGGTTTTAAAATGCTTGTTGAGTCAAGAGTGAGGCAGAATATTAAGAGATAATAGATATTTGAAAGACTATATGAGGCAGAGGACACATGGGAATTATAAGAATTAGGTCAATGAGATAAGGTTACTGAGGGATATGCTGATGCATAATGCTGGAGCTGGAACATTTTCCAAAGAGCAGTAGGTAATCAAAGACATTTTTAATCAAAGCAATATGAAAAACAGTGTTGGAGAGAGAATTTCACACAGCAGAGGTGGAGGAGTTAGAGACTAAATACTAGGAAAGCATTTGGGCTAAAACAGGGCTTTAATTAAGGTAATAATGGTGAGGATAAAATGGTGAGTCTTTTAGGAGAAAGAACTAACATAGTTTAGTATTGGATGGGAAAGGAATGGAGAAACAAAGAAGAATGTCTCCATTATGGAAGGTGGTATCACTAAGGATGCCAATAAAACAACAATGAAGATGAAAGGAGAAAAACAGTTTGGGGGTGTTGGTAAGTTTTATTCTGGATTTGAGGTACTACCAGGATATCAAAATAAAGGTCTAACTCAGAAAAAAAACATGGAAGCTAGAAGAGCTAGCATATAAGTGGGATTCAAAACTGAAAAAGATGAGAGAAATCAGAATAAACATTACAAACCAGGGAAGATAATTAATGGGTCCTGAAGACAGACATTCATAGAGAATATTTAGTGAGAACAGACAGGAAAAGGAATGAGAGAAGTAGAACGATCAGAGTTATGAGCAGAAAACAGAAGAGGCTATCAATGAGAATCATGAATTGAAAATATTTCAAGACAGGTCAATAGCTAATTGCTTTGGTAAATACAAACTGGCCAATTCATCTGAAGAGTAGGCATAAAAAACAGACTGAGTAAGTTGAAGACCACACGTATAGAATGCTCTTGATGGCATAGAGAACAATAATATGGTAGTCTGGAAAGTAGAGAATGTAAGGGAAAAGATATTTTTTAAGATAAGGAGGTTTGACATATTTCTGAAGAGATGAGAAAGATTTACTAAACAGACAAGACAGGTAGAAAATAAAAGTAACAGAACTGCAGATTAAAGGGCAAAGATTAAAAGGGCAATCACAGATTAACCTTAAAGGTATCAGTTCCATACCTGTTTACTAAGACAGGTGGACAGATATGAAAACAGGTGAATTTATAAGTATCATGAGGAAAACAGAAAAGTTCATGTCTGGCTAAGCCCCGCTGTAAACTGAAGGCAGCCACTATGAAAGCGGGAAACTGATTAATGCAGAGAACCTGATACACAGTACAGCTTGGAAATACTGCTAGAGAAAAGATAGCTGGATAAAGACAAGAAAAAGCATTGACCAGCAGAGATGAGTGCCCAAGTGATGTTAAGACTTACAAATCCACAGTCCAGTCTTAGGTCAGATATTTTTCTCTAGAATGACCTGGCATCAGACAGAACTGGCTATGATGAAAAACAAACCAGATGCTTTAGGATACCGAGATTAAGAGGGGACTAAGAGCAGGTTGCCAGTTGGAGAGGGAAAACAGTTGTTACCAACTGCCAGATTTTTTGCTTTGATGTAAACTAAAGAGTAAGAATTTCTTGATCAATTAAATTTTTTATATTATATTACTTTACTTTTATGATATTTATATTGTTATTTATATTATTATATATTTTATAATAAAAAGGAAACTGATAAGATTAATAGAAAGATCCCAGATACTAGATGTGCTGAAAGAAGTGTGTTAAAAAAGGATAATGCCAAAGTAAGAGAGAAGTCAGGGCAGATCTCAACTTGCTCTATAGGTTGTTTTCCTAGCCTGTTGAGATAATAAATATTTATGTGTATCCACCCGACACTTACTGGATACAAATTAAAAAAAAATATATAAGCATCCTGAAAAAACATCTGATAGTATTTTTAGAACACATCCAAAGTAGACTAGGGAGCCAGAAAAGTATAAAAGATACTCTAAAAATAAAAAGTAGCTTTCTAAATATTTTTTATGATGCTGATTAAACTGGAAGTGATTAAATGATTTTAAGACCACATTCTGAATACTGCAAATATCTGACAATGTATAAAACTCTTAAAATATAAGGTGCATGCTCATATCATTCCGCTCTGCTATATACTGAATATCCCTGGGACCTGGCCTTTGTACCCAGGTGACAGTGAAGATGGAGTCCCAGCAGTAAGAGCTCAGACTCTACAAAAAATCTCAGCTACTCAATAATCTCAGCTCAAAGTATTCATTGAAAAGAGCACATGGTTATTAGTGAGTCTAGAAACATTATATATTACAATATATTTAACAAGAATATATAAGATTTGCATTACTACTTACGATATTTATGACAACTCCTTATAAGAAAAACATAACGGAAGCATACAAGTAGTTACATTATTTTGTATATTCCTTGTGTTTCCTTAGGAGCAAATGCTTTGCACAGTGTCAATTTACCTGGCAGTGCCATCAGATGACGCAGTAAGTATATAGCGATCATCTTGTGACCAGCAAAGATCATAGATGATATTAAGGTGACCACACAGTTCCCTCATAAAACGTCCAGATGGGATTTCATAAACTAATGAAAAAATTGAAAAGTTAGTAGGCTGCCAGAGCATCCTCAATCCAGCAGTACAAATTCATAATCTATAGTAATTTATACACAAGATTAGCATATGTCAAGGATATTTTCAGTAGGAAAAACTTCAAAAATCTACTTATAGTTTTTCATTTGCTTTAGACTCCAGAATTTACACTCAAAATTTTAGAAAATGACATATAACAATTATTTCTCATCTCCTCAGCTTCTCCTAATAACAACCAATTATTAATAAAATGCAAAGACATTTAAATTGCATTTCAGTTCAAAATTTCCATAATTTGGGCTTTCATGAGTAAGTTATTTTACCTGAAAATTAAAAAAAAAAAAATTACTTGAAATGGTAAGAAATTTATTTATTTACTTATTTATTTATTTGTTTGTTTGTTTATTTTTGAGACTAGGTCTCGCTATTTTTGCCCGTGGAACCACAGGCTCTCGTTGCCCGGGGTACCACAGACTCAAGCAATCCACAACCTCAGCATCCCAAGCAGCTGGGATTACAGGCACGCGCCACCACACCTAGCTATTTTTTTGGAACTAGGTCTCGCTACGGGCCCCAGGTGGGACTCGAACCGTGATCCCTAGCCCTGGCCAATTCATAGGCTGAAGCTTATAGGCACGAGCCACCATGCCCAGTCTGAAATGATAAGAAATCATTTCACTTTTCAAATCAAATCACTGCACTTTTGTCAGGGAAAAAATTAATAATAACAAGACACAGGTAGTAGGGGAGGTAAAAGCTACCCAATCAATAAACAAGGCATTGTAATATTGTTATCTTCGTATACAATGAGGCCTTGTAAGATAATGACTTTATACAGACAAGTTTCCATGTCTTTACTTCCACCTAGTGGTAAAACCAATCATCCTTTTAAATAAAACAGAATTATTTCCAGAACAGAAAAATTAGAATGGTGGAAAAGTTGGCCTACACCCCTCCCTTTCCTCTCCAAACAGGAAATGAGACCATGAACAAAAATTAACTTTCCAGAACTCTAGAAATTGAGCAAAAGCTTATAATAATTTGAGGCACATTAATGAAAGGAAAACAGCTACATCTTGGCAGGAGACTGAATGCACATGTTTCATCATGCACTGTATACACTGCCCCTTCCAAAGCGAAGTCTTGGAAACCAAGAACCTCACAACTAAATCCGGCAGTCTAGGAGATGTGGGGTGGGGCACAGGGAGTCTGAAGTTTCCCCAAACACCCACCTTCTCATCAGTGTTAGTGGGGGAGCACCCTCAGTCTCCAGTCTCAGGGCTTGGCTTCAGCAGACAGGGCTCTAGGCATGCTCATTCCAGTCCTACCTGCTGGGGCCAGGCATACATCAGGCGTGGCATAGTCCCCAGAAGCAGTGAGACTAGGAGGTGGACCAGATGCTTAAAAAGGAATCATCTGGTAATGAGACCATGAGGGCACTTTAAAAACCTTCAAGTAATTCCTGGGAATCTAGTGAAACACATGCCTGGGAAAGGTTGTGTGCTTGCCCCGGAAAGACCTGAGCGGTCCTCTTTCACGTGAGGAGGCTCTTTTCCAATAGAAAGTGTTAGGCAGACTGGAAAACGCCTGCCCAAACACTCAGGTGTATCCCGACATACAGGGGGAGACCTATTCACTCGTGGCATTTAAAACTGTGAACACACGCTGACTGCTAACCAAGCAGATTTGGTTACAATACACTAGAACTTGGACTACTTAGCAGCAACACATGATAAAGAAAAAGACCACAGAGGCAATGCAGGGAAGTCACTAGCCGAACAGGAACAATAAAAAAATCCCTGGTGGGCAGATGGAGAATGGAGAATGAGGAAAGAGTGATTTTCAGAGTTCCAACACTGTCATACATAAAATATATCACTTGCACACAAATTTATGGAGACATTTTTTTAAAAAAGAAAAGCATGCACTTTTACAGGAAAAGAGTTAATAGACACTACCCATGAGGAAGACTAGGTATTGATCTCCCTAGATAAAAACTTAAATCTAGCCAGGTGTGGTGGCTTGTGCCTGTAATCCAAGCCACCTGGAAGGCTGAGGCTCGGGGTCACTTGTATCTATGGGTTCGAGACTACCCTGGGCAACATAGTGAGACCTAATCTGTATTAAAAAAAAAAAAAACAAAAAGCAAACAAACAAAAAAACACACCCTTAAATCTAGCCTTATGTTCAAAAATCTAAAGAAATCCTTTAGAGAGAATTAAGATGTGAAATGACAAAAAAGAGATTACTAACAGAAACTATGTATAAAAGAAAACCAAATAGAAATTCTAGCATTAAAAATTACAACTAACTAGAATAAACCATTCACTAGAGGAGCTGTTCTGCAGTCATCCAATCTGGATAGGTTCATCATCGGCTCTAGCAGCTAAACAACTGGAGCCCTTGTAATTAACATCATAGAATTTTTAATAATGAACAAGGGAAAACAGGCAACAAAGAAACAGCCACTCGAGTTTCTCAAGTTCTAATTCTCCTTTGAGTCCTCCTCATCCTCTCGTTCTCTCCCTCGCTCCTCCAGGGTGACACTGCCCCTTTAGCCCCACCTACTAGGCTCAGGTGAGTCTACTCACTCATGCACACACCCACTGGGCCAAGTATACACAATCATGAGGAAGACACAACACCACAGGTGCTGGTCATAGAGGCTAACGGTGGAAAAAGTCTGGCAAACTCATTTACCCTACAGGAGCTCAACAGGAGATTTGAACTGGCAGAAGAATTGGTAAACAAGAAAATAGCTCAACTGAGTTTATGCAGTCTGAGAGGGAGGAAGAAAAAGAATGAAGAAGAATGAATAAAGAGCAAAGCTGCAGAGACTGCAAAGATGTGTGGGACAGCACCAACTTAACCAACACAGAAATGATGGCATTCCAGAAGGAGCAGAAAAACAGAATGAAGTTTCACAAAAACAGAAACAAGCAGAAAGGACATTTGAAGAAACAAGTGCTGGGCATTTCCTGCATGAAAAAGATTTACCTGCACATCCAATAGTTTACACCAATTCCAAGTAAAAAAACATCATAATCAACGAAAAAACAAAGGCAAAGACTTTTTTTTATTTAAGTAATAAGTGCATCTAAACTTAGACAGCATATTGACCAAATTTATTTTTGGCATAAAGAAATTTATTGCTTAGGCCAGGCACGGTGGCTCGTGCCTGTAAGCTTCAGCCTATGAAGCGGCCGGGGCTAGGGATCGCAGTTCGAGACCCGCCTGGGGCCTGTAGCGAGACCTAGTTCCAAAAAAATAGCTGGGTGTGGTGGCGCACGCTTGTAATCCCAGCTATCTGGGAAGCTGAGGCTGGGGACTGCTTGAGTCTGTGGTACCCCGGGCAACGAGAGCCTGCGGTTCCATGGGCAAAAATAGCGAGACCTAGTCTCAAAAAAAAAAAAAAAAGAAAAAGAAATTTATTGCAGAAATGTTGAAAACAAACCAGAATGAAGCAATTAGTTCACGGTCACAAAAAGAGAAATCATTAATAACGTTTGGGGTGATTCTTAAGAATCTCTTTGCCCCTATGTATAGGTTTTGGTGAATTTTTAAAATCACATAATTGTGCTCAAACTATATAAGTAATTGAACTGTAAAGCTACCATTATTTCACAAGGAGAAATATTATTGAGTAAGTGCTAATCAAGCCAATTATGAGTCCCTGCTGAACAAAGGAAATCAGAGACGTAATCACCTGTGTGAAGCTAAAACTCAGAAGATCTCTTACAACAGGCAGAGCACATGAGCACACGGAGCTGGCTACCTCCTGCTGAAGTGAGCTGGATATCATTTGTGGGAAAGTACTTACTGCTTCTAGGCGCAGAAGACTGTGGTAATGCTCAATTCAAAAGAAAAATCTTTAAAGCTACAAAAATAGTTTGTTTTTTTTAAACATGGTCTCTATATTTTTAAAGGAAACTGAGATTGGGTTTGGGCTTTTGCTGACTTCTCTTGTCTGAATAAGAAGACTTCAGCCAGGCACTCTTGAGACAGTTACTGTTTCAGTGCACACATAGCTTATGGCCTTCACAGCTTAAATTATGGCCACTATCAACTGCCAGCACTGGTTTAAGATTTTCCTGAGATTGTATAATATTTTTTTTTGTTTCCAAATTTCTGTATTAGTAAAAAAATCTTTACAAAAATCTGCAAGTTTTAACAGTATGTTCACATCTTCATCTCCTTATTCCCATTCTACTTCTAAATATAAATTTTACAGGGGTGTAAATTATAAAAGACCCACTGCTTTACTGAAATTTTTAATTTAGTAGCATCAGGGATTACTCAAATTATGATTTCAATTACTTTTTTAAAAAAAATCAAAGAATGTCCTACATATAGACTATAGTCAGATTAAATACTATTATTTACTTACAAACAACTGGATATCCATCCCGGCTAGCACAGGCTGCTGCTAATATTCTTCCGTTGTGGGAGAAAGAAAGACAAAAACATCCTCGTTCTCCTGCATTTAGTGAGAAGAGGTGCTTGTTTGGGATACGGCAAGCCTAAAATCGTATTTTAAAAATACAAATTAGGAAACGTTGAAATAAGGTCAGGTTTTACTTCACTTACTGTAGTGGTGGAGTTGTTCTTTTGTTTTTAAGTCTCAGAAGAAGAGAAAAGCTAGAAAGTCAAATAATGATACAGGAAAATCACAAGCAGAATAATGGAAAAACTTTATTTTTGAAACAGAATCAGTTCCTGCTCTAATGAGATGAATTTATACTTCATGTCTAACTAGTAGACATGAAGTACACTATCCTTGAAAGGAGAGTTAGATGAGGAATAGCCTCATCCAGAGAAAAGACCCTGAACAGCCAGCAAAATGGCAGTCATCTGCCAGTCAAGGAGAAAGCCTCAGTATAAACCAACTCGGTCAACACCTTTATCTCAGGATTTCCAGATTCTGCAACTGTCAGGAAATGAATATTTCAGTATGCAGTGTTTTCTGTGGCTGTTCTACCAAAGAAGAAAATGGCACAGGTCCTCAAACACCTGAGTGCAGCATTTAGTTACCTGTCGAATGAATTAATGGAAAGTTTAAGATTGAGCTAACAAAGAAGTGAAGCCGGGACCCAAAGATGAACCCAGTTCCGAATATGGGCATTGCAGACACCTGCATCTGAAAAACAGAGACTAAAACTAGCCTGAGGCCAGTTCCCCCCTTTGAGAGTAAAGTGGTTACTCTAAAAGTAAACAGGGCAGACTGGGGTTATGTAATGTAGGGTCCTGAGGTCGAAGTCCGGCCCAGAGGGAAAAGGG